>PVKS010000872.1:0-116576 GCA_004027875.1 Aplodontia rufa | reverse complement strand
CGAAACGAGCCTTCACTCTCTTGGGTAATTCTTCATCTAAGGTGTAGATGTCCTCTCTCTTCATTGCTATTTGGGATCCATCTTCAAACTCAACCTAATGAAATATAAGACATTATGGTATATATTAAAATCAGATATGCACTGACTATTTTTAAGAATTCCAATTAATTGTATTTAAAAAAAAAAGAA
Organism: Aplodontia rufa; assembly: GCA_004027875.1. Lineage (NCBI taxonomy): Eukaryota > Metazoa > Chordata > Mammalia > Rodentia > Aplodontiidae > Aplodontia > Aplodontia rufa. The sequence goes on along the minus strand of PVKS010000872.1, from coordinate 116,387 downwards.
GAAGAAGGACAAACATGGAACCAGTCAACACTCAGGGAAATAAGAAGAGCCTTTCCCCTTATCATTATAAAACACATTTTAAAACAGCCAAGATTAGTGAGCATAAGCATTTTAGAATATGAGATTATCAAAATTATATCCCCCAAAGCAAAAAACGAAAAGTAGGGGCTGTTCAAATGATTTCTCAGAAAATGAGACAGTAGCAAATTCAGCATGGAGACCAGCTGGGTCTGTTACTGCCGTGTCTCTTAAAGAGACTGCCACTTAACAGGGAAAGCTGCTCCTCTTTTTAAAAGATCATATGTTGACTTTCACATCAGATAAAACAACTACTTCTCAAGTTTTCATAGAGTTTTAACTTCCAAAACTCTCTTTTGTCAAACTCAAGTGGGCCGGGAAAATCATTTCTGACCTTCATAGCATGTAAACCTCATCAATGTGTGAGAATACATCTAAAAGGAAAATGTTCAAAACTGTTTTTCATGCTAACCAAGTGGCAGCAGATAGTTTCATCTTTTTTTTTTTTTTTTTAACACTTTAGAAGATTTTTTCAGAGAAACTCCAAGACACTGGCCAAACAGAAACCTGGGGTGTAGGCTCAGGCTTACTGCATGCAGCAAGAGCTCTTCCAGAAGAACACAAACCAATGGGAGTGGGTAGGAAATACCTGCTGTGTTCTCAGCAGGGGGAACCTTGCCTAGGAAGCCTGGAGACTAGGAGAGGGTCTGGGAGCAGGGATGGGGAGGGAATAGGAAGGATATCAAGGAGGGAGGGAGAGAGTATGGGGGAATCAACTCCAGGGAAACCTCCGACTTCCACAGAAATCCATTTAACATAGGAGTTTAATTGGGGGAAACATGGAACCATGGGGAACCCAAGGGGGAAACCATGCAATGGCATCAGCCTTGGCTTGCTATGTGAATATACATTTGTTCCTGATTGTTTGATAATGATTTCCCCTTAATTTTAAATCCATATTCAACAAATTAAAAAAACTTAATGGAAAAAAAAGGGAAATACCTGCTGTGTTCTAATCCCAAACTACTTAGGATATTTCAGAAGTCCGCAACTTCTTTCTTTTTTTTTGGTCTGAATTCTTTACTTTAAAGAAATGAAAACATGATGGTACTGATAATCAAGAGCTGAGTTTAAAAATGCAGTTGTGCTATGTTAATAAACTAAAACAAAATTCTGTTGGAAAACAACCATAATTATTGAAATAATTTATAATTCAATTTTTTTCATTTTTCTCTTTTCTAATTAAAATTCTTATTATTCACATACTGACAACATTTGACTAAGCTAGAAAATAGGGTGGAATTAGATCTCTGTCACAAGGCAACTCTTACTGTCACTTCCCAGAAGGCTGAAGATGGGAAGGGTTTTCTTCCAGGCCTCGGTTTTTTTAGCAGAAAGGCTTCTTTAATATTTAATTAGGCCAAGGTAACATTTCATTTACAGTATTTGATAGCATAGCTAGAACAACCTGTGCCTACCTTCTTTTTAGAACATTTGAAAATTCTAAAAACAGGGCAACTACAAAACTGAAAGAGTATGCAATGCTACCATAAGATAACCAGTCTTAGTTGGCTTGGGACTTAAGAGTCCCGCAACGCAGGACTTTCAATCTAAAATCAGGGGCAGTCCCAGGTGAGCAGGGACAGATGGTCACTCTAGTTGGGACAGAACTGAGAGTAAAGTCTGACTTTTCTCTTTACACAGAGCTCTTGAACATTCTATCAAAAATTTATTCTTTTTTATTAAAAATTTGTTCACTCTTCTCCCCCCCTTTTATAAAACAGTCAACAACACCTATTCTGCAGGAATGCTGTAAGGGTAAAAAAAAAAATGCACACACTTAGGATGCTTAGCACCGTGATCTAGGTATCTGAGTTATATCTATTTTTATAAATGTCTCTGCTTATTCAATGGTGAAGTTGAATGATTAGACACAGAACACAAAACGATCGCAAAAGGCCACTTGGCTTAATGAGAAATTTTAAACTACTTGTGCTTGAGAGACAATTTTAATATTAGTCTTAACTTTTTTATTGAGACTATAAATACATCCATAGTTTAATGTTGACAGGCCATCATAAATTCAACTGAAGTTAACACACTGATTACTAATTAGCCTGTGTTTTAACATGTCCTCATTATGTGATGCTTTTCATGTAACTTGCTACATGTAAAAAGCTTTATTTTTGCACTTGTTTGATTAAATGTGCTTTTCTTTCTTTCTTCTTTCTGGTACTGGGGATTGAACCCAGGGGCACTCAACCTCTCTGCCACATCCCCAGCCTTTTTTATATTTTTAATTTTGAGCCAGGGTCTTGCTAAGTTGCTTAGGGCCTCACTAAGTAGCTGAGGCTGGCTTTGAACTGGTGATCCTCCTGCCTCAGCCTCTCAAGTTGCTGGGATCACAGGGTTGTGCCGTTGTGCCCAGTGCTCATTTTCTTTTGAATGACATAATAAAACGCTTCTTTTCCAGGAACCTCCAACATTACCAGCCCTTCTTACAGTTTTTGTCTAATTTTGGGCAGCGGATGTAGAGAAGCTATAGCATCTACCTTATTATAAATAATCTGAATCTGCAATTTTAACACTTTAACACTGTCACCAATACCATATGCAAAGGGGGAGATGGCCTACACACACGCACACGGAAAAACAGTCTGCACACACATCACACAATGTACATGTTGTGAGTTCTCCCATCACTACACCTTTGGGGATTTTCTTGACCAAGAAAAATATTCTGTTTCTCAAATTTCTTTGAAAAACCTTTAAATATACTACACTCTAGTTTCTGATGCAGTGTCTTAAAATGTACTCTTCCGTTCAATCCCTTGACCCTTATCAGTATTTGAACAATTTCTCTGCACAAACTGGTAGCCTTATCATTCTCAAGCTGTTTTTCAACTCAACAGGCCTGAACCTTCTTGCTTTTTCTCCTTTTACTTCAATCTTCCTATTTTCACCCTACCATTTAGCCTGGAATGCTGATTTCTGCCACATTGTTACTAAAGATACTCCAGTGCATTGGTTCTAATAAATGTGTCCCTTTCTGAAGCCTTTCTGAAGGAACATAAATGTACCTGTACTATCCATGTTGGTTTTTGTCCAAGCTTAACTCATCCTTATTTTTGGCAAGAACAAAGTAATTCCATGTTTTAATTGCATACTGCTTGGTACTATGTAGAGTTTACTAGAGATGAGAATGTCCACCAAGGTTCCTTAAACACTTTTCTTTAAATCCTTCTTTACATGGTTGACAACCAGCAGCTCCTTCAACATTAATTGGGTGATATGATCCAATTCACCACAGGTTTAGCTTTAGCTGAGATGCTCACAACAAAAGCCATCAATTCAGGGCTGCTAGCCGATAAACAGCCATCACTGTCCTGGCTCCTGGCGAGATGAATCACTGAATTTGTCTCTCCTCATGTAATGGGAACACACAATACAGCTTGTTTAGTTGCTTACCATTTTGGCTGAACCATAGCCTAACAATCCATTCATTAAATGTTGTTGGGTTTCCCAATATCCAACCTGGTAACCAAACTCCAGAACTTCAACCTGGGTTATCAGATATTGAATCTTTGCCTCCTGCATAAAGTAAGAGGCACCCCAAGTTCATATGGCTTACTGAGTATGAGTACACTCCACACGCTTGCTCTTTCTGGCACCCTGTGTCTACCAGTGTCACAGACAGGGCTGCACCCACCTGGTACATGTAGGCAACATTTGATCCAAGGTATTTTGCCCCGTAGAGTTTGCCATCAGGCCACTTGACTTGCACGACTTCTCCCTCTACAGGAGGGCCCAGCTTCAAGCAGTCTCGGCTCTGCAGAATAAACAAAGACAAAGCTTTTCAAGGCGAGTGCCTAAGTGATTGCATTTAGAACTTAGCAAATGATGAACTCCTGGCAATTAAAAGGAGTTACTGCCTCTAGGTTTTATGGGTTATGATCTCGCATGGGTGTTCAAGGGAAGAGAGATGAGCCAAAGGAGTACTTAAAGATTCAGCCTACATCATAAAGTTGCAAAGGAACCACCATAATCCAAGCAGGAAAAAACAGCAGCATTTATATTCACTATTTGACAAATAATTGTTCAGGGGGTAAGCAATCTACGCACAGAAACTGTTTTAGCTGAGGAAAATACCAGCTAATGATTTATAACACCTGACATTTATATAGCATTTTGCAGTTAACAAAATGCTTTAGCATACATCTCATTTGATCCTTATAATCACTCTGTGAAGTAGACAGACTATTAATTATCCCCATTTTACTGACAAGGAAACTGAGCCTGTATGGAGGCTCCCTTGAGGTGTCAGGATCTTTGGAGGAGCAAAGCTCCACATGACAGCAGGAGCTGAGGAGAATAGGGAGACCACAGCTGTATGACTTGCCAAGGTGGAAGGGGAAAGGCTAGAGGGTCACCAGCAGTATGACTGAGAAAGCAGGCAGGCTGTGTCCTGCCTAGCATGCCTTTTCAGAGGCTGTTCTTTCCCTGAAAGGAATGCTTCTGCCAGCTTCCGCTTCTCCCATTAAGTGATTAGCCCACTCCCTTCCACAGGTAATCATGGTGGCACCATAACCAGAGTCCAGGGATTTCTCACTTCAGATCTTTTGTTCCATGTTGCAGCCTCCTAAGGCAACTCAGAAAAGTATCTCCAGGTAGTTCATTCTGGAAGGTGCTTTTTTTTAATGGCAGGGGATATGGGTAAAGTAGTAACATATTTTTAGTTTATAAACTTAAATTTGGGGCTGGAGCTGTGGCTCAGCAGTTACCGCATTTGCCCCGCATGCACGAGTATGTGAGTTCAAACCCCAGGATCATGTACACAACAAAGTGTTGGGGCAATGAATGCCACATGAAAAATTAAATAAAACTGATTCTCTCTCTCACTGTCCCTCTCTCTTAAAACCTCTTAAATTTGATGTATAGGTTGGGGATGTAGCTCAGTGGCAGAGAGCTTGCCTAACATCCGTGAGGCCCTAGGTTTGATCCCTAGCACCACCACCCCCCCAAAAAAAGTATGGAGTATGACAAAAGAATTGAATACTTTGGTGATTTTTTTTTCCTGCACACTTAGCAATTCATGATTTGCAAATACTGGCATTTTACTGATGAGGCCAATTTGACTGATTGAAATGTACACTTGACCAATCAAGCTATAAATGCAGACTGACCATGATCTGTGGTTTAAATGAGAGGCACACAGAGGAAATATTTAGTTGTTTATGACTAGAAATGCACCTTGTATTTTTTATTATTAGTAGAAATTCTGTCTTTTAAGGAATGGCCATTTCATTGTTGGTTTAGGACTATGCATGAAAGGCCCAGCTGTTCATTTCTCTAACTGCAGACCATGCTTCCTTTCAGAGCTACAGGCAAAAAAACAAACACACAAACAACCCAACTCGTGTGCTCTGAAGCTCTACAGAACTGACAGTCTGAATTTAACTTAGTCAAATGAAAGTAAGTTTATTATCAGTCTTCATACTCTTTGACCTTAGAGTGTACAGAATTGAAAGAGTAGGCTGTTGAAACATATTCTACATAAACCCATGGGCACGTCACCTCATTTTGCATCTCCTTGTCAAAGAGTGCTATGGTACCAAGAACACTGGAGGCATAGCTTCTAACTACAAAAAGAACACATGTGTCCAGTGTCTTAGGACAGGCAATCACATCAGCTCTGCAACTAAAACCCAGAAGCTTTGGTAATCATTGGAGGTGTGTGTGTGGCGGGGCGGGGGGGGGGGGGGGAATACACTTCTTCCCTTAGTTAAAGTTTTCTTATACCTGGTGGATACTTCACTAGAGTAATGCTCCAGGAGGTTCTTCTTCACTCCCTATAGCCTGTGTTAGGAAGATTAGGAATGACAATGTTATTGTTGACTATATTTCCCAGACTATGAGCACAGTATCTTGGGGCAACACAGCAGCTCACTGGAACTGGGCGGGACACTTTCAGAGAAAACACAGTGACACCTGTGAGATGCTCAGCTTACCAGTACTATTAAGTTCTTTGGACCTCACTTATTTAGAAGAACTCTTCAGTATTTCTTTTGACCCAAGGGCATTGTAAAATATGTTCTGAGATATTAAGGATGTTGTGAGCCAAGAGAGCTTGGTGATCTCTGGCTTATCCCCTCTTCTCTTTAGAGCTACTCTGCAGGCAAAACACTCTGTTCTGCTCCCTCAACAGAGGAGTCTGTGGTTTCCTGTACCACCTGTCATTAGGTAAGCCTAATTCCAAGGTCCAGAATCAAGAAACCTATTTGTCCACAAGCATGAGACATACTTTCCAGTATCTTGCTTTATTAATAATAAAGGCAGCAGTTTTAATCCCAAATCTTGGCTTGTCTTTCCGTATAACTTCCTTAGACAGGATAAGAACTGCTATTTATTCTTGAATCTCAAAAGCAGCATGCCGAGGCCTCAAGAAATACAGGGGCCTGCACTCCCCATGTATTTACTCACCACAAATAAGCTCTGCGTGGGTATTTGTTTATAACTTAGATCTTTAATTTTACTGATGTGACCTTCAACTGAAAGTTTATTAACATTTAAAATATAATGCCAAATAAATCCTGTCTTGCAATTTAGGTACCATATCACTAACGTGAAGCAATAGCTATAGAAATCTGGCCTAGACAAGTATAAAGTACATTTGAGTAATAAATCATAAAAATAAACATTCATTGAAGATGTGTGCAACTTTACTAAATGACAAAAAATTATTTTTTAAAAAAGCAATTTCAAAAACTAAATACAGACTATATACAATTTGATATCATTTTTACTAATTGTCAACCCTTTAACTCACAACAGATCTTAACGTGGCATTGAAAGTGCCTGATCCCAAATAACTCCTCGATCAGCCACAAAGATCAAATTCATAATCCTTCATGTCAAACTCTAGGGGAGAATTTCAGTTTGCTTTCTCCATTTCCTTGCTTTCAGAATTCTTTTTCTGCTTTTACAGTAGAAGAAAAATGATCAGGCAACTCTAACAAGACCAACTGTTCTCCAACTCACTGCCCCCCAATCAGGAGGTATTGCTCTTAGCCATGATGGCTATCTTCTCACTCTTTGCCAGGATTTTTGCTCGAAATGGACATATTTTGATTTGCATCTAGCTTTGTTTTATATACATAATTCATTATTTACTCCTAAGCTACTTTCCAAGTATATTTAAGGCAGCTCATAGTTCAGACCCTAAAGAGTTTGTTTCTGTAACATCCAATTTCCTCCACTGAGGAACAGTGTCAGTTCATCAGCTGTCTCACATTTTGAGTTTGCCAGAAACATTCTATCACTGTGTAGGGCATAAAGCATTTAAACAGGAATCAAAGTAGGGGCATGTGGGCTTAGGAAAATAAGTCAAAGGCTTAATATTTAGGTTTCCCTGATTCCTCCCAAGCAGAAGCTGCTGGGTGTCCCCCAACTGTCATCATCACTAAATGAATACAAATTTTCTGATCATCTATTGTGTGTGACATACTAGGAGGCAATAATCTCCAGCTGCCCACTCTTAGGGAGATAGAGGGCATCTTGTCCCCACTTGGTGGCCTGTCACACTAAGCCCCATCATTCTGTGGGGTGTGGCCTTAAGGGTCCTGTGATGCTGAGATCATCAGTTTTGTAGTCTATGGTCATAAGGCAGAACTTTGATTTGATTCAGAGACTAGGTTTCTGGGTAAGATTTCATTGGAAGGAAAAGGGTTTCTTTTAAAAATGAAAATCTCCAAAAATTTAGAAATGCAAAAAGTCCAAAAATAAGGGGATTTAGTCTGTAGAGTGTAAAAGCCTGAAGGGACTGCCTTCTCAAAGAGCTGCTCACACCTCTCTGGCTGTGCACAGGGAACCAGGCACTAGGGTGCAGCCTCCAAAGTGTGATTCCCGTGATGACGACACATGTTAAAGAGTAACCATTCCAGGATTCCCAACACTCTCTGTGCCTCAAGTGATTCTTTTTAAGCATTCCAGACCATAAGAGCAGTTGCACTAAAGACATAAAATGTTAAAGAGGTTTTTTTTTTTTTCTAATACCGTTCTTAGTATGTTACTGGGCCAAGTAAACACCTTTGCTGGAAAATTACATGCCCTGAAACCTTGACTGACGCATCTTCTCAGCTGCCTTCCAGACTGTTGAAGCAGGTGCCCTCACTTGACAGGAGCAGCTGTTTGCCACTTGCTGGGCTGCCTCCAGGGATGTGTGAACTTGCCTAGAATCTACCAGAGCCTTGTTCAGTGGGAGATTATTATCTGGAACTGCCAGTAAGCCTGTAACTGGAGTACTAACCAGGAGAAAATTAAAGACAGGAATAATAATCCCAGTCAAGAGTGGACTTGGTTATGACATGATACTTAAAAGACTGAGCTGAGTCATCAATCTAGGCAAGAGAACTGTGTCATATCACTCTGTCACCCAAGTTAAGGAATGGGATTCTACTAACTGCAAAAGAGCCCAAATGCGGTTTGATTATTTGAGTTTTGGAGTCAATGTGTTCTTGGAATTCTTTCTGGGCCCACTGAAAGGGGTCCCAGAAGTTGCTGACTTGATTACTGCCTGTCTTATCCCTGTTCCACCCTCATCCCCACCACTATTCCTAACATGTAATAACCAGTGGGCAGGTAGTCCCAGTTTCACTAGATGAAGACAGGGCACAAGAATCCCCAGTAGTAAATGGGCATATAAAGTTTGGAACCTCTGACAATCCCCCTGGGGGAAAATGTTTAGGTGACCTGGATCAAAATGATGCCAGCAGCTTCAGGCACTGTGAGAAATTATCACCGCCATTAATGGATTCTGGCAGGGATTAACAAGAGTGACTGACAGCTGTGTGATAATGGTAGTGGCTAACTGTCATGTGTTGGCTGCCCACATCTGAAGCCCCTTCTCCCCTTAGAGTTTCTCTTAGTGGGAGCCAGAGCAGGCCTGCCATGAAAAGTGCTGAGCAATGCTTCTTTTCCCCAGCTTTCCTGGCAGCAAAGACTTCAACAGAGGCCCAGGCAGTTGGCTGCACCTGTCTGGGATTTAGATCTTGTGATCTGAGATACAGAGAAACAAGCAGAGGGAGATGGCTCTCAGAAGGCGGCAGTGGCAGCAGCACCCGGATGCCAGTGGCAGAGTTCAGAGCCTGTGTGACCACCCTTCCCAGTCCTGCCCCCTGTCTTGGCTGAGCAGCTCCCTTGTTTTTATGTTTCCTAACCCTTGTGCTTCCACCGAATTCCTGTAAAGCCTAAATCAGAGCGAGTTTCAGCGCTTGCCACCAACAGTCCTGACTGGTAAATAACTGCTGTATGAGGATGGCAGGCCTCTCCTCTCACAAAGTGGAAAAGAAACTTTTACTTAATGGTGGAATATAAGGCTGGAGGCCTCCACACCACTAATCCTTATTCAAAGGGCCAGGAACAGAACCAACCCCACCTGGGGAGGGGACATATGGATGGCAGCACCTAACTGTTCACAAGGCTTGGACTAGAAGACTTGCAGCCTTCTCCAAGTTCTCAACATGCCCCACCATAGTGAAGACATACCACGTCTGAGGATCCCACAGAACATACCCCAGGCAGTAAAGATAAGTCACCAAGCTTCCTGAGCAATGGTGGGATCTTAGGAATGGGCTTAAGGGGCTAAGCCACTTTGGACTGAATATAAGTCATAAGTACTCTTCATGCAGACATTAGTAAAGATAGAAAAAAGTGTTCTGTACTTTTATATATTCATTGGGGGAGAATGCAGAATTTTTTCAAAAAACTAGAAAACAAAACAACTCATACATTTTTATCACCTAGAACTGATCAGTGTCATCATTTGGATTTTTATCTCTACACTTGTTACTGGGACATCCACATAGCTTGGACCTTTATTTTCTTTCACATAAAAGCTCAGTTGAACTCTCTCAAGAGACACACAAGATTGCCTTTTGTCAAGTGCTCAGCATTGCAGCTTATACCACAATCCTTCATGTATTCCATAGCATTTGGGGGTGAGGGTCCTTTCTTTTTTACTGGGGTAAAATACACATAAAATTTACTATTTTAATTGTGCTTAACTGTACACTCCTGTGGCCCTAAGTGATTCATAATGTTGTGAAACCATCATCATCCTCCATCTGGAGAACTTTTTCATCTTCCCAAACAGAATGAAACAACTCTCCATTCCCCCTCCCTGTAGTCCCTGGTAGCCACCGTATACTTTCTGACTCTAGGAATTTGATTATTTTAAGAACTTCATGTACGTGGAATCAGAACAATTTCTCCCTTATATACACTTAAACTTTTGAAACTAGCTATCACCTATAACATTATGAGCATTTTCTTATTTATCCTTTAAAAACCCCATTTTACTGTCCAAATAACACAACATAATGAATACGTCACAATTAATTTAGCATTTCTAGATATTTAGGTCATGACAATTTTACCCTATCAACTATAATGCTATTGTGTATTTTTCTACATACATTTTTTGTTGAAATTACTAAAAATATTCTTAGAACAGACTTTTATAATAGAAATTACTTGGTAAAAAGGCACATAAACCATTTATAAAGCTAATTTCATCTGCTTTGAAAAATTCAACATCAGGCTCAGTTCTCTAGTGCAGTAAATCTAATCTTAACCACTACAGAAACTTCTTATTCAATTGGTGTAAGTTAGCTCCAAGCTAAAAGTCCTCCCAGGCAATCTGATGCTCAGCCAAGCTAAGAATCGCTGTACTCGGGGGTTATTCCATAGTGCACATTACTTTACAGCATAGACTACACATTCCAACGTATTAAAGAAGGACCAGTTCTATGCCACTTTCTCTGACTGTATCTGTTTACCATGAGAGCCTTCTAAAGTGCTTAAAAGAAAATCTGGAATGCTCCCATCCAGAGCTATCTGTATCTGAGTGTGTCCTATGGTGGTTAGACATCACTTTAGGCTCAGGGTTAAAAGAAACACAAAGTCTGAAGTCCAGTTCTCCTTTTTAATATATATATTTTTCCTTTTTAAGAGAAATATACCCCTTTCTGTACCCCAAGACATTGTCTGTGGCTGTTAAATTGAAGCAACACCCATCTTGCTCCCTCAAGCAGCCAAATGCTTTGGAATCAGCCACACCTGGCCAGTGCCCCAACACATGACCATACCCATCTCCTAAACGGCCTCATCTTCCCGAAGAGAACACCACTAACACTTACTTGGTGAATTCCTGAAGGCCAGGAGTAGATTCAAAAGACCCATAGATGGAGGCTCTTTTATTATTCTGAAAATTATTACAGCAGTAAATCTCAGAAGGTGTATTTATTAAAAAGTCAATCTTCACGATATTAGAAATAAGATAAGATTCTGGTGTCCAAAAGCTTTAAAAGGCATAAAAAGTACAAAGTTAGGCAGTTTCTTCTGGGAATTATCTTTCTGATTGCTTTGAAGTGAGAAAGCAGAAGGGAAGCCAAAAACCAGAAACAGGAGTGACCTTGGGATACCGACCTGCAGAAAGAGCCTGTAGGAAAGGGATACAGGGAGTGTGGGCCCAAAGGCAGCCACTCTGAAGTGCTGGCAAGATGGATTCTCTGCACTGGAGTATGTGAAGGGAACTGAATCATCTGCTCAGAGAAAGACCTCCTCCCTCCTCAGGCACATAACGAATGTGTCCTCCGGGCCTTGTGCTGAACTGAGCAATGGGAAAGCACAGCCAAAAAGACCCAGCCCTCTCAGAACGCTTTCTCTCATAAAGGATTCAGATCTAGCTTGGAACATATGCGTGAGTATCTGCAATACAAGGTGCTGTAGGTGATTACAGGTAACAGACAGGGAAGCAGGAACTCTCTTCTCTGTGTCCACAACTCATCCTTCGATGACATCAACTGTGTTAAGGACATTCTGCTCATGATTAACCAAAGTTCTTCATGCCCGATCCCTCTATGTTAACCCACCTTCCATACACACCAAATTAATTACCAAGTCCCCACTCGGGAAAAGTTGTGGTGAAAGCAATTATGGACACCTTAAAAAGGCAGACATCAGGTGAAGCCAGCAAGCAGCCCCCCACAGCACCAGAAAGATCACTGTCTGAGGTTCTGGCCTCATCACCTTGACTTCACTTGGTTCCCACAGTTGGCCAGACTATCCCACTGACTGTGCTGGGTGGGTGGTTAAGAAGGATGACAGTAATTATGCCTGATCCCTTCATCAGCCTCTCAACAGTGTTATAGAATAAGCCCACCAAAAATTCCAGGGTAGAGGCCCAATCACACTAGGAGCCCCAATACGAAATTCTCCAAGTGCCAGATATAAGAACTAGTAAGTGTGGAATTTATGTTTAGAGTTTTTTGGTACTTCTTAGATCCTACTTTTAGTAACCTCTCCTTTTAAAAAAGGTATATAAGATGTATAGCTGAAAAGTATTACTCTAAGTCATGTGCTTAAAGACTTGGTCAAAGAGTTGGCCAAAAATTTCTGGTGGCTACCACATATAATCATCACTAGCAGAGCCACAAATAATACCTGCATGTTTATTATATATTGGGTACCACTGGTTTATACATGCCATTTTTTATAATCCCAACAACAAGCCTACCATTTGTGTTTAGTATTGGTATTTATACTAATATACTTGTATATCAGTAATAGCATGTACTATTATCTCTATTTTACTGATAAATGGTGTTAATATCTTTCCCAGGGTCACATGGCTAGTTAGCAGAGTGAAGCTGTATATCAGGTCTGTCACCCACACATGTGCCTCTTCCTACTTTGGCCAGGGGACCCAACACCAGCCCTAAAGACTTGCCCCAGGGCTGGCTGCATACTCCTGCTATTTTTCCTACAGATACTACTGCAGAACCACACCAGGGCTGTAACTTCTCACACGAGAGTATAGGGGGAAAATGTCAATCTAAATATAGGATAGATTTCACTCCCTTTAATAGTTCTTGGCAGGGCCCAAAATACATAAAGGGAATAAAATGTTTTACTGTGTCAATAAAAATTTATGTTGCAAAATGGAGAAAGGGTTGAGGTGAATTTCTCTGGAGTGGCTTCTAAAAATAAATTTCAGTTCCAAAAGCTAAAAAAACAAAAAGAAAGATGAAAGGAAATGGAAGGACAAGCAATGAGGTGAGGGTAATTGTCATTTCTATAATCCTGGGAGCAGTGGCCTGACTCACCCACAACAATCACTGAGCAGTGCTGTTATGGACTAGAGTCAAGCTGCCCAGAGTAGATGAGGACCTGTTACCATGTGCAAACTACCTGACCTTCTGAAGTCCTAGTTTCTTCATTGATAAAAAAGAACAGACGAATACTGCACGCAGTGCCACTGGGAGAATTAGGGTGGACGTAACTTGAGAGGAGAGGAGACTGGAAAAGCAAGGCACGCTGCCTGGTAGCCAATGAGTGATGAGCCAACTTTGACTGGATTTGATTTCAGAGAACACCTGGAGGATGATGGAGAAGGGACAGCCCTCGGGAGAAGACGACTCCTGGGATTAAAAATAGGGAAGATTGAGGAGCTAAGAACCTAGACTGTGAGAGAAGACATGTTAAAACTGAACTGAAGCTGCAGACAGAACCGCCAGGTGAGCAGATAATGATCTAGGTGAAAGCTAAAACTGCCCGTAGGGTAGGTGGGCATGCGCCAACATCCCCGAACAGGTAAAAAAGGACAATGACTAGCCCTAGGTCCATGGCTAATAGCTAGATAACTGACTAGAAGTCCTCAGTCACTGCGGCTCAGTTCAGGGTTGCTGCACAAGTATCTGGGCATCTTTTGTGTTGTAGGGACAGGGGGATGCGTGGTGAGAAAAAAATGGTAAAGGTTTTTTACACTTTGGAGGAAAATGTAGGCACTAAAATTTAAAAAAATAAAGTATAAGAACTCCTACATAAGAGAACTACAATGTAGAACAGAAGCATTTAACAGAGATAATTAGCACATCATGTGGCTATTACATATCAGAGTTTCAAAATGCCTCAAAAGATAAGAGATCTAAAAAGAAAATTTGACAAAGCAGCCTGAAAGGATTCAGATAAGGAAAATTGGGAGAAAATGGTAAGGATGTGCAAGCAGTTCTTAGAACGGTTCAAATCTTTTGGGAAAAAATAACTTTTTTCCTGAATTTAAAAATAAAACATGCTCATATGGAAACTATAAGGAGGTGATAAAGTTGAAAATCATAATCACCTATGATTACACTCTCCAGAGATAATCAGTAACATTTTGATATACTTCCTTTGAGGATTTTTCCTTTGCATATTTATATTTTTATACATAATTGAGATCATATTGTATATGCAATTTTGATTCTGATTTTTCCATTTATTACATTGTGTCATTAAATATCCTTTGAAAAAATGATTTTTAATAGCTCCATAAATAATTCATTTAACCTTCTTTCTAGCCACATTGGTAAATAAGTGTTCAATGTCCAGATCAAAGAAACAAAGAGCTGTCAGGCTTGCACAGTCACAGGGCATTTGGGGCACTGCGCTTTCACACTTGAGAGCAACATTTATGTGGGATATTGCCCAAGAAAATTTTGCTGTGAGAGTGTACTGGAGAAAGAGCATTCTGAAACCATTTATGTTCATTAAATCATTTCTTCCTCATGACTGAGAAATGAAAACTATTTTGTTTGGATTTGAGAAGATTAAGGAGAGATATGAAAGCTCTCTACTAATGGGAATGGAAGGGAGAAAAAGTTTATTCAGTGTTGCTCTGGAGGACAGGAAACAGGACTGGCCTTTGGATATTCCAAACAGGCTGTCTTTAGATTCCATATGAAGATGCCAGTGTTCCCTAATAATCACAGAAAAAGATAACAGTGAGCAGCTTGTCACTTCCAATGCTCTATAATGGATCTGAAAAGCACTTGACTGGGAGGATGACTGAGGAGACTTCTGCAGTGGATGGGAAATTGGAAGGCACAGAAGTTCAGGAAGAGGGAAGGGAGTGGAGGGAGGACTGAGGCAGGGGATACACACTGTCCCTTGGCCTGTCTAACCTACACAGCACCTCTGAACTGATCCTCAGTGACTCAGGAATTCTAGCCAAGAGATGGTTGGCTGAGATTCTCTCATTCCCTGGCCTAGCTGAGTCTCATAGGAAGTATGGACAGGGCTGGGACTACGAATGCTAATTTTTTTCAAATCCCAGCCTAGTGGGATTTGAGTCTGTGCACATGAAGGGCAATTAACATCAGACACAGACATAGTTGTCTTCTGCTGGTCTAATTGCAACCACTCTCTGGCTACACTCCTTTAGCTCTTATGTCAGTTTCCTCTTTGGTAAAAAGAAGCATCCTTCTAGATCAACACCCCAAAGACACCTGTTAAAACAGTACCACCTTGTCTCTGAGGGCCCAGAGAGGGTTTTTTTAACTTGATAAACTGGATAGTGCACCAACAAGTGAAGCAAAGGTGTGGAAAAGATGTAAGACAACAGGTGTGCAGATCTTAGCCTACTACTGTGGAGAAAGCCTTTACAAACCTTCTGTGGTAAAATGTACAACTGCAGCAAGACATCATAATGTGTTAAAATATGTCAAGGATTAATTACTCCTGGGCTGAGATCTAAGAAGAGCTTAGCTCCACTAGTCCCCAAATGATACTGAAATATACAAATGACATGCTGTGTCTAGGGATGTGTTCCCTAAAAAACTGCCAACTTCTAGTTCTCAACTTGCCCAACCTGACCCAGCATATTCCCCCTCACCCTGACCACATGTCAGAACGTGTGTGCAAGTGATAGGACAGCTGGGCAGGACCACATTTCAATACTTATAGTCAGAGATGACTATGGAACACCCATCTGCCAGGATGGGAAAAGATCTGAGTGATCCCCTAGCTCATTTTTTAAAAAAGGAATTAACAACAAAGTGATTTGCACACAGTCATAATTCACCAAAAACTGGCTATAATTTAATTTTGCATTTCATAGTTCACAGTGCAAGATTTTGAGCAAATAACATCTGGAGAAGATTTTTTTTTTCTTTTAAACAGAGGAGGACAGTGAGAGAGGGAAAGAGAGCAATCTTATTTAGTTTTTCACATGGCTTTCATTGCTCCAACACTTTGTTGTGTACGTGGTGCTGGGGTTTGAACTCGCATACTCATGCAAGCGGGACAAGCGCTGCAACCACAGAGCCACCCCTCCAGCCCCTCTGCAGAGGATTTTAAGAAAGGTATTAAAAAGGAGAGCTGGAAAGGAATGAAACCAAACTAAAAGACTTGTGAGACAGTGATTTATCAGCTGGATATGGTGGCACACACCTATAATCCCAGTGACTTGGGAGGCTGAGGCAGGAGGTTAGCAAGTTTGAGGCAGGTCATGGCAACGTAGCAAAACCCCATATCAAAATTTGAAAAAAGGACTGGGAATATAGCTCAGCAATAAAGAGATCCTGGGTTCAATCCCCAGTACCAAAAAAAGGATATGATTTGTCAGGAAATGTCTACTTAAAACAATACACAGGATTAATGCAAAGAAGAGCTGGTTTTTTGAAAAGACGAAATTGATAAACCCTTAGCTAAACCAACTAAAGAAAAGAGAATGAAGACCCAAATCAAAAAACAGATGAAAAAGGAGATATCACCACACACACTGCTAAAATCCGAAGGATCATTAGGAACTTTTTTGAAAACTTATACACCAATAAATTGGAAAATCTAGAAGATGTTGACAAATTTCTAGACACATACGACCTAGCCAAACTGAATAGGAAGTTATGGAAAACCTAAACAGACCAATGAGACCGAAGTGGTACACTGCGAATTTTTCAGAATTAAATGATTGCATAAGTATTATTTGCATTCTCAGGGGAGTAAAGAGTATGCTACATTGTTGATTGTCTCCCTAGATCCCTCCCTATCCTCCACCACTTTCTCGCCTCATTGCCTCTCCCCTCTTCCCCCACATACCTATGATTCCCCCTAGATTATGTGTTGTTATGACTTTGCTGGGTCTAATATATGAGTTTGACAATCTTACACCCAAGCCTGAGTTTTGCTCCAGCCTCCACAAATGAGGGAAAACATTCGAACCTAGAGACTCTGAGTCTAGCTAACTTCGCTCAGCATGATTTCTTCCATTGCCATCCATTTCCCTTCAAAGGTTGCAATATTGTTGTTTCTAACAGCTGAGTAGAATTCCATTGCATATATATACCTGAGCTTTTGGATCCATTCATCCAGTGAGGGGCATACAGATTGGTTCCATAATTTAGCTATTGTAAATTGAGCTGCTATGAACACAGATTTTGCCATGTTGCTGTAATGCGCTGATTATAATGCCTCTGGGAAAATACCCCGAAGAGGGATAGCTGGATAGTATGGTAGCTCTATTCTTAATTCTTTGAGGAAAGCCACTGCTTTCCAGAGGGGCTGTACCAGTCTGCAGTTCTACCAGCAGTGTGCTAGTGTTCCTATCTCTCTGTAACCCTTCTAGAATCTGTTATTGTTTATTTTCTTCATCTTTGCCAATCTGACTGAAGTGAGGTGAAATCTTAATGTAGTTTTCATTTGCATTTTTCCAATTACTAGTGATTTAGAACACTTTCTCATGTACTCATTGGATTGCTCAATTTCCTCTACTGAGAAGTTTCTATTTAGCTCTCTGCCCATTTATTAATTGGATTGTATGTGTTTTTGGATATTAGACCCTGCAGGAGAAATCATAGGTAACAATTATCTCCCATTCTGTAGGTTGTCTCTTGACAATTTTGACCAATTCCTTGGCTGAGCAAAAGCTTTTTAGTTTAATGGCATCCCATTCATTGATTTTTTACTTTAGTTCTTTCACTTTGGGAGTCTTATTGAGAAAGTCTTTGCCTACTCCCAAATGTTGGAATGTTGGTTCTAATTTTTCTTCTAGCAGTTGTATGGTAGGTGGTTCAATTCGTAGTTCCTTGATCCATTTTGATTTGATTTTTGTGCAACGTGATAGATAAGGATCTAATTTCAACTTCTTGCAAATATCGTCCGGTTTAAATACACACACACACACACACACACACAAAACTTCACTGGAGAAAGCAGAGATAGAAGGAATTTACCTCAACATAATAAAAACTCTATATGATAAACCCAAAGCCAGTATTATACTGAATAGAGAAAAACTAAAAGCATTTTCTGTAAAATTAGATAGAAGACAAGAATGTCTACTCTCATCACTTTTATTCTACACAGTCCTTCAAACTCTAGCCAGAATAATGAGGCAAATGAAAGAAATTAAAGGGATACACATGAGAAGTCAAACTATCTCCTTCTGCTGATGACATGGTCCAGAAGACTTCCAGGGTAGATAAACAAATTTAGTAAAGTAGCAGGATATAAGATCAACATACAAAAATCAATAGCCTTCCTATACTTTAATAATGAATCTGTTGAGAAAGAAATCAGAAAGCTAATTCCATTCACAATAGCCTCAAACAAAAAACAAGAACAACCAACCAACCAACCTTGGGAATAAATCTAACCAAGGAGGTTAAAGACCTCTACAGTGAAAATTATAGAATGCTGAAGAAAGAAACTATAGACCTTAGAAGACAG
Organism: Aplodontia rufa; assembly: GCA_004027875.1. Classification (NCBI taxonomy): domain Eukaryota; kingdom Metazoa; phylum Chordata; class Mammalia; order Rodentia; family Aplodontiidae; genus Aplodontia; species Aplodontia rufa. The sequence continues at coordinate 97,826 of PVKS010000872.1, read as the reverse complement.
AAAGACCTACCATGTTCTTGGAATTAACATTGTCAAAATAGCCATATTACCAAAAGCAATCTACAGATTCAATGAAGTCCCCATCATAAAATCAATGACATTCTTAATAGAAATAGAAAAATAGTCCCAAAGTTCATATGGAAGATTAAAAGACCCAAATAGCCAAAGCAATACTAAGAAGAGTGAGACTGTAGGCATCACAATACCTGATCTCAAATTATACTACACAACCGTAGTAATAAAAATAACATGAAGGCCAATGGAATGGAAGACACTGTGACAAATCCATGTACAGTCATCTGCTCCTTGACAAAGGTGCCAAACACATACACTGGAGAAAAGATAGCCTTGTTAACAAATTATGCTGGGCAAACTGGATATTTATATGTCGAATCAAAACTAGATCCCATGTCTCACCCTGCATAAGAATCAGCTCAAAGTGGATCCAAAACCGACAAATTAGATCAGAAACACTATAAACTACAAGTGCTAGAAGAAAATAGGGTCAGCACTTCAACATACTGGCCTAGGCATCTACTTCTTTAGTAAGAACACTAAAGCTCAAAAAATAAAACTGAGAATCAATAGGTGGGATGGCATCAAATAAAAATTTCTGCACAGCAAAGAAAACAAAAGTGTAAAGAAAAGTGTACAGAAAGGAAGAAAATCTTTGCCAGTTACTCTTCCAACAGGGTATTAACATTCAGAATACATAAAAAACTCAACACCAAAAACCCCAAAATCAAAAAACCAATCATATAATCCAATTGATAAAAGGAAAAATTAAGTTAAGCAGGCATTTATCAAAAGAAGAAATAAGACGAATGGCCTACAAATATATGAAAAAGTGTTCAACATCCTTAGCAATCAAGGAAATGAAACTCAAAACTACACATCTTACTACAGTCTGAATGGCAATCATCAAGAATATAAATAACAATAATTGCTAGTAGATATGTGAAGAAAAAGGTGGGATTCATACACAGTTGGAGGGACTATAAATTAACACAACCACTCTGGAAAGCAGCAAAAAGAATGCTCAAGGTTAGGAACGTAATCACCATATGACCCAGGTATCCCACTCTTTGATATTATTTATCCAAAAAATAAAATAAAATCAGCATACTGTAGAGTTATAGGAATAGCAATGCTTACAACAGCACAATTCACATTAGCCAAGTTACAGAATCAGCTCAGATGCCCATCAACAGATGAAAGGATTTTAAAAAATGTGGAGTATAGTCACAATAGAATTTACTCAGCCATAAAGAAGAAAGAAATTATGTCATTTGTTGGTAAATGGATGGAACTAGAAAACATCATGCTAAGTGAAATAAGACAGACTCAGAAAGTTAACAGAAAATTTTTTCTCTCATTTGTGGAAGCAAAAGAAATGAGGAAAAAAGGGCAGGAGGCGGGCAGAGATAGCATGAAAATACAAAGGAGAACAGCAGAGTACAAGAAGGGGATTGTGGGGAGGGGAGGAGAAACAGGTAAGGGGAGCAATTGCAGAATGAAATTGACCAGCTTGTGCTGTATGCAGGTGTGAACATACCACAATGAATTCTACTTTATGTGTAACTATAATGTAATAATGTAAAAAACAATAAACAAATAGAAGGACCAGGAGAGTAGAGAAAGGGGACGGGGGAAGGGGGCAAAAAGGGAAGTACTAGGGATTGAGATGAGTAAACTATGTTATATGTCTTTTTCAGTGTTACAGTAAACCCTGCCCCATTCTGTACAAATACCATGCACTAATAAAAACATTAAAAAACTTGAAAGTGTCTGCTTATATGTTAAATTCAGAGGCAGAGGAGTTCTGAGGATATACATTCAAATAAAATAACCCAGAATTCCCTCAAAGTCACACATATTCCTGAGTACAGAAAAAAATCAAACAAGTAACTCCACTCTACAAATACTTCTCAGAAGCTACAGCTACTATCTCTGTTAGCATAACATGTCCTTCTTGTCAGATTAAATGCAAAATTATAAATTTAACCAATCATGTTCATAATAGATCATAAACACTTGTAATTATTACTAGCATATTTTAACAGAGACTAGACTCACAAATGGGTGGCAGATAAATAAGATGCTTGAGGAAAAGATAATGAAACAAGCTATTTACTCAACAATATTACCCTTAAAGGGAAGTCAGAAACTCCCCCAAATGATTCTTATATTGTCAAAAGACTGTCAAATCAAAATAATCTTAATGTGAAAGAAAGGAGAAATTTTGCTGTTTATAGATTCCAGACAATGAGAATGAAAATGATATGTAGGTTACACACCACTGTCAGATTCATCCAAACAACAGCTTTTAATCTACAAAGGCTTAAAAACACAAAAAAGGAGAACGGTAAATTTAGCTGATTGGATGCACTCAAACCTGCAACGCCTGCTCAGAAGTACACTGAAGATTATGCTATGCCCTTTTTCTGATGGCTAATGGACCTCTGAAGCTGGTACATCTTTGTTCTTTTTACTCTGGATGTTAGTCTTCATTTGAAGCATGATTCTTCCTAACATCTGACTTGCTTAATGAACACTGAGTAGTCAGTCAACGAATAGTTCCAGTAAGGTATAATCTATCTGAATCTAACAATAAACTAAGAAGGTATGTAGCATCCTCAGTTACTTCCTTGAAACATACACCAATGGCTCTAAACTGATGTAGAGTTTCACATACTGGCATCTGGGAACCAACATACGCCAAATGGAGGAAGACCCCAGGATACACAGGCACCTGAAAGTGGGGGTCAGCAGCCCAGTAGGCTTTTACAGGCTAATCTGAGAGGGGAGACAATAAAACCATGCTTTGTAAACCAGTGACCTTGGGATGGCCCTAAATAACAGTAACTGCATTAGGTGGAAAAAGCAAAGCAAAGCGGGGAAAAAAACCTCAACACAGCCAAGTCAGAACTCATAAAACCTTGGCCTTAAAAACCTGATCTTCCTCCAAAGTTCCCTACAATGGGTTTCATCTTCCATTTGGATAGAATGGAATCCTGGGAGTTATATTTGATGACCTTTTTGTCCCTGAGCCTCCATTGTCAACCCATCACCAGGTTCTCCTGGATTTTGCCTCCTGATGTATTTCGGATCCCTTCATTGCCCCAAATGAATACAAGCTACCATCACTTCTCCTCTGATCTATCGCAATGCTTTCCTAAAGGGCCTCCCAATATTCACTATGGTACATATTCTAATTCCTGTCAACACAGCCCAATGAAAATGCACCATAACAAATCTTTCTACGTTGACTTTTGTTCAAGACTGCCAATGGGGGCCCAACCCTATAAAATGGTCTTCAGGCTCCACCTACTCTAGCACTCTCCTCTTCCAGGCTTATCACCCACTTTCTCCAACAGATGCATTTGCCTTGCTGGGATAGTGTCCCCTCTGGCTCAGCTAACTCATCCTGCAGATCTCTACTCAAGTCATCCTGATTGCTGACTGGATGAAGTATTTTTTTAGTTATACGCTCTTACAGAATCATATTCCTAACACTCCGGACTTAAGTCAATTTGAAGTACATCCTTACTAGTTGACTATCACATGCTATTCCCTCCCACTAGACTATAATAAAGTCCATGGTAGCAAAAACTATTTCAATATTCTAAGGGCTAGCACAATGCTTGGACTAAAGTTAAGTACTCACTATAAAAATATTTTTTGCAAAGAGTACCACTTATTGAAGAGAAGGCTATCACTCAGGTAGAGAATCCATACTTCACACACACAGGTGCTTTCTGAGATATGGCTTGTTAAAGGCCTGGCCCAACAGGAATTCTAAACAAAGGCGGCCTCCAGGAGAGCATCAGCCTGCCACAACTTTCAAAGGTCCTCGATTTGAAGAAGGAAGAAGACTTGAGCAGCACACATACTTTCCCAATCCTCATGAGATTTCTTCTGGAGAGAACCCACCCTGAAATGTTTATTAGATTTTCTGTCCTTTCAACTTCACCCAAACAAAGACAAAGGCAAAACACAACACAAAACAAACAGGAAGCCCTACAGAAACATAACTAATGACAAGGGATTCTGGCATAAATAATAAGAAAGGGTTTTTACTAGTATTGAAAGAAATTTTCAAACTAATTAAAATATTAAAATTTCATACATAATCTATATATAATTTCAATATTTCTTGACCAGGTAGGGAATAAAACACATTTTAAGAAGTGACAGCAAAGTTGAGGACCCAGCGTGGCCATTTGCAGCCTGGGACAAGGCTTGGTGCTCACCACATTACAAGATCTCAGGGAGTGTCAATGGGGGCTCACAGTCACATTCTTTCAATAGGTCCTTTATAATCCTATTTCATTAGGGTTATAGTCTACTTAGAATCCACAGACTAAAGCCTGACTTGCCCTGTGCCCCTCACTTTCTTTTATGATGCAAATCAGACAAGCTGCTTTAAAAAATTCTATTTTTTCCATTACTTCAAATGAACAAGTGATATAAATTGAGCATGGTAGTACATGCTGGTAATCCCAGCTACTCTCATGAGGCACAGGTGGGAAGACTGCCAAAACCAAGGTCAGTCTGGACAACTTAGAGAGTCCCAGTTTCAAAAGAAAAAATAAAGGGCAGAAAAGTACCCCTGGGTTCCACCCCCAGTACAACAGGAAAGGAGGGAGGCAGGGAACAGGGGTGGGGAGAGAAAGAAGAAAGAAAACAAATAGGAAAAAAAATTGATATAGTACATAAAGGAATAATTGGGTCAGACTATTCTTAAGTAAAGCCTAAAAGGGCAAATATGAGGCAAGTGTTAGAAACAATAACCTATAAACATATTCTTATATTTATACCACTGGAAACATGCATAATTTCAATTACCTTCTCTATTGCCACAAATCTATAAAAGGCATCTTTTCTCAGGCACAAACCACACCAGCTTCAATTATTTAGGGAAAACTTCTACTTTGATCTGAAGACCAATTTATAACATTATAACACTTAGAAATTAGATACTTTATTTAAGGTCTCTAATGGCAATGGATAAAACATTCGAAGCATAGACGATTTCCAAACATACCCTGGAGGGTGAGAAATCATACGGCACAGGACAACTGATCAGCAGAAGCATGCTCACCAACCAAGATGCCAGTAGGTCACATCTTCCAAGCCTTTCACTTACTCTTAGTATAGGACATAAAAGATCACAAATTAAAGGGAAAAATACACTTGCTCTCTTCTCTCTCCACATTTGTTTGTATCATTCTTCTCTTCTCTTTACCCATATACTCTGATTCCAAAATATAATTTATTTATTATGGTTATAATTATAAATTATTTACAAAGCAAGACTTACTGCTTGAATAACAAATTATTTAAATTATTTTTGCAATTCATTATATCATTAATATTTTTTATTTATTATTATCTGTTCTCCATCCATGAAAACCATCTACCTTCTTTCAAATACAGTACAAAAAAAAAAGATAGTAAAATGAAGGCAGTGTCATTCGTCAATGAGTAGTTAGTATTGATTTCCCACTGTATATAACCATCAAACAACGATCTAAGCTTACTCTGTTACAAAAATAATTCAATGCCCATCATCAAACAGGGACATAAACTCTCCACTGATTTATGGGTCTCAGACCTTCTGGGATGTACCACCAATTCATGTGTGATATTATGGCATGTTAGCACCTAGGGTTGGAGAGAGGTGAAAAAGTCGATGTAAAACAGCCCATAAACAGGCAACTCCCTATTCACTGTTTGCCTCAGGATATTTCAGCTTGTATGCAGAAACAGGTGCTTATGAATGTGCAAAAGAAATGGTCACTCTGGAAAATTTCAAGCATTTATAAACATGCATATAGGAGCCTCATTATACCACACTCAAAGTCACCATATCTAGTTTGTTTTTTGCTTTTTTTTTAAGGCTGAGGACAACTCAGGGACTTGCACATACTAGGCAAGCACTCTGCCGCTGAGCTAAATCCCCAACCCCACAGAATCTAGTTTTGAGAACAGAATCAAATCAGAATAAAGAAAGATTTAAAATTCTGAGGCCTTGCATCACATACAGCTAGGATATCATTTTAATTTACAGAAAAAAAGAAGGGCCAATAATGAACACACAGATATTAGGTGTAGCAAGTGACATTTACCTATGTATTCATTAAAAGGAATAAGAAATTTTCCTTGTTTGTTCTATTAAGTGGAAGCTGATTCTACCTTACCCTGAGTTTTAGAAATGATGTCACAGGTGTTTATAGTTTGGTGTTAAACATTTGCAGAGGGGTACTACTGAGACGTGCCAACATACTGCTCAGGTGCAAGCAGCTGCATTAACACTATGGGTCACAGAGCCCTCTCTCCCACAAGACAGATTTTCTCATTCACATGACAATGGGACAATACATAATATTTCACTTCACCATAACCAGTGGTTTCAAATCTTTCCAGGGATAGTAGTCTTCTTGTTGAAAGAACATCTCTGGGAAGCTGCAATACTGAAGGCTTAGGTTCTCCTGGGAATTACTTGGGGGAGCACACTCCTACTTAAAGAACTAAATATTTTTTACCTGGAAAGGACATGAAACTTAGAATATGAACTTAATCTCAAATTTAAAAATGATTATTGATACTGACAATGAACTTCTAAATAAAAAACATATTAACTGTCTAAGATATGACTTAGAATACCAATTTAACACCCAAATATGGTGGAAATTAATTATCCACTTAGTATGAATCAGACCCTGTACTGAGAACTAAGAAACCTGAAGTTCAGTGCATGTCACCTACCAAATTGGAATTGGTGCTATGAAGGAAGGTTTAAGTTAAAATGGAAATGGAGTTTAAATCCTCCTTTAAGTATGCACCTCTCCATTAATTTCCATTGTATTGCTACAATTTCTTGTTCTCTTTTTTCTGGAAAAAATAAAATGTATCCCAGTTTGAAATACGATCTTGAAATTATTTTTTAAAGTACCAAAATATTTTTAGGTCTAAGCACATTTATCATATTTAAGGTCTCTCTGCAGAGGAAACCACTGTTTCATCTGATATTTTCTATTCTTTTCTCTCTAAAAGTATAGAAATTACAACATTAAAATCAAATACTGAAGACCTATACAACACACATTCTCAAAATAAGTACTAATACTAAGGAGGCATGCCAGTGGGCTGTCTATAGGGATTTATAGAAACTCCCCATCCTGCAATGAAATTTTGAGAAAGCTCAGAAGTCAAGGAGCAAAAAGGTTCCATATCTTTTTAAGCATCTGCCATATAGGGTACTAGATCATGATGTTATGGATGTTCATTTAATCCTTATGACAATTCAACATGTTATTTTTCATTTTATAGAGCTTAGACTCTGACCTACACAATAAACAAAAATCAACTAAAAACAGGTCATAGATCCAAATGTAAAACCGGAAACTATAAAACTTCTGGAAGAGAATATAAAAGAAAATCTTCGTGATCTTAAGTTAGGCAAAGAATTTCTTAAGATAGGACACCAAAGGTACTACTCATAAAGAACAAATTGATAAAATTGTGCTTTGCAAAAATGTAAAACTTTTGCTCTTTAGGCATTATTAAGAATGTGAAAACACAAGACAAAAACTGGGAAAAATTTATAAATTGTATTGATAAATGATTCACGTACAAACAAAAAGCTTGCAACTCAATATAAGACAACTCAAAAACATTTTTTAAAAAAAATTAACCAATTTGAATAAGATTTTCACCAAAAAGACATAAAAAAAGGCTGACAAGCACTTGAAGAGAGCTCAAAAATCACTATTTCATCAGGGAAATATAGGTTAAAATTACAATGAGAGACTACTGCATACTCCACTAGAGTGGTTATTATCCAGCAGACTAACAACACAGGTGTTGACAATGGTGTGGGGAAACTATGTCCTCAAATGTTGCTAGCTCAAATGCTAACTGGTACACCCACTTTGGAAAACAGTTGGTAGTTTCTTGATGAAGTTAAAGATACACATAACTCAGTAGTCTCTCTCCTAGGCATTTACTGAAGAGAAATAAAAACACATGTCTACCCCAAAGACTTGAAAGCAAATCTTCATACCAGCATTATTTATAATAGCTCCAAACTGAAAATGATCCAGAAGTCAATCAACTGGTAAACAGATAAACAAAATACATGATATTCATACAATGGAACAGTATTCAGACTGGAAGAAAAAAGTGAAGGCAACTGAAAAAGCTCTTTACATGGAATATATAAAGAATAGTTAAGTCAGTAACTGAGCGCCTATTTCTCCTCAATACGATTTCCTTAAACACTTTGATCCACCACAATTGCTTCCATATCTGATGTACAATCAGCAACCGCCACTGGGTATTTTTCTTGTAAAACCCTTCACATTGGCTCCTGTTGAAGGTGAGAGGACTCATGGGGAATCACTGTGAAGCAGCATGATATAAATGGGTCAGGCTGGGATATACCCTCCCAAATCTAAGATGGTTTCACTGACAAGAGGTGTCTTTTGTTCAATCTGGTGTCTGCCAACATCATGTCTACATGGCCACCTGACTTGAAACCTCAGGGTAACTCAAAATCAAGGAAAAAATAGGGATCCAAATCACCCAGATTCCATGCATCTGTTTCTTGAAACAACTGTTTTCTTAGTCTTTCAACCCATTTGGTCATCGTATCTTGCCTCCAGAACACACAGGTCTATGCTGAGACATCTTTGAATCCCCCATGAGGCATAAGAGAGTTCAACACAGAGTTCAGAAAGGAGGATACTGAGTATTACCAAAGCCAAGGTGGATTTGCCTCAAGGTGCCGGATACCCTTAGATTTAAGCTCTGTACTAAGAAGAGATGATGAAATCCTGGATATTAACAGCATTGCCCTCAAGTTCAAGGTAGTTATTTTCGTTTTGTTAGACTGAAGATGAACTGTTACATTGTTAGAAAAGAAAAGAATTGGAAAGAAACCCCAGGAACCTGTTTGTTGGGAATGAGTTCCAAAACCAAACACCTTGAGATAATTACCAAAAGAGAAATACGAGAAATACTGTCAAGTGAGAAAGACACGCATTTGAAGAAAAACACAACTGACAGCGTGTCGCTGTGGCAACTAGTGAATCTTCTGAATGGGACATCAGGGCAACGAAACACTTTTCTTCAGAGAACACCAGCGCTAAGCAGAAACTGACAAAATGACAGCAACAGATGTGTCAGAGATACATGCAATTTATAAAAGATAAAGGAAGTACAATTGTAACTCAACTCAGGGCCTCAACATTTCATTGGTACGACCTGGACTTGAAAAAAAAAATCACACATAAGCTACACAAAAAGAAACAAACTCCCAGCTCCTGGAAATCATTCACCCCACAATAGTTTATGAAACTTGTGAGACTGATCTGGGGCTTTAGTTGAGGAATGAGATGAAAGCCAACCTTAATCATGAGCCCTGGTACAACAACTGTGGGTGTAGTCTTCAAAAGTATGATAAAATATTGTTTCTAAATGGCCTTGAGGTCCTCTAATTAATTTTTCATAGTAAAATTATAATCAATATATTATTCCCTCTTGTTTGGATAAAGTCTATCTACTTACCCATCACTCTAAGTTGTGTTTGTAATGGTGCAGTAATACACTTTGTGAACACTTACTTTATGTATGGTTTGTTTTGGAAGATACTTGGGAGAGGGCTGGGATTTCTCAGTGGTTAGAGCACTTGCACTGCAAGCACAAGAACCCAGATTCAAACGCCAGTACCACAGACACAACTAAGTGTTGAAGAAACAAAGTCCAGATAAAAATAACTAAAATTGAAGATACTTGAGAGACTTTGAGCTATGAAATTACTGTCTGACTTACTGAAATTATGTGATATTTGTGAGAAATGTATATATTAATTTTATAATCATAGTTAAGATGTTCAAAGAAATCTGATTACATAAAAGATAGTTATGTTGTTCTGTAAGCTATATGCACTATATGAACAGTAAGCAAAGAAAAATGAGTTTTTTATGCAAAATTAGATTTATAAATAAAAATTGTCAGATAAATTTTAAAGGCTTAGAAAAGTATATTTTCAATTGAATAGTGATTAAAATCAAAGTAATAATAGCTGTTCTTTTATGAGTATAAAAGTCTTCCCAAGGAAGAAAAAATAAAAATCAGCTGGAATTGGTGAAGCTTTCAATCTCAGATTCCCAGCTCCACAGTCAGGATAGAGAAGGACACTGCCTGACCACTTAAATGCCACGTAGGCCAGGACCACAGAACCACCAGTGTGGTGGTATTGGGATATGCTGAGGACCTATGAGAGGTGGGGCCTAGAGGGATGTCTGAACATTATTGTGGCACACCTCCCAACAGAATTGTGGGAATCCAGTCTCTTCCCCTCTCACTCTGCTCTGGTTCCAGATATAAACATCTGCCCCTACACATATTGCTGCCATCATGTGCTGCTGCCTATCACCCTCTACAAAGGTCAAAATGGGGCCACAGGATCTTGGGCTCTGAACTTCCAAAGAAAAATAAGCTAAATAAATATATCTTATTTCATAAATATCCTGCTTCAAGCATTTCATCAGCGTGATGGAAAGCTGAGTAACACAACCTTCTCTGGCAAATATTCATGGATTCTAGAACCAGAACTGCCAGGGGAGGGGGGACAGAGGCAGAGGGTGGAGGTAAAGATCAAACTGGAGCAAATATAAAAACTACTCCAGGCTGGAATGGGACTTCCTAAAGCTGAGCTGGCCTCACTAAATAGAGGAATCTCTTGGTTAACCTGGTGCCTGCCACTGTCATGTCTGCATGGCCACCTGACTTGAAACTCCATAGCACCTCAAAATCCAGAAGCCAACAGGAATCTAAAAATTTTCCCCAGATCCCACCGTGTACAACAACTTTTTCTCTTAGTTTCTCAAATCCATTTAGTTATTTTTCTTTTGCTGTAGAATAATCAGATTATATCTGTGCCTATGAATGCAGGGCGCAGGGGTGTTTGGGTGCTGGACACTGAGAAGCATCCCATGTTATGTCCACTGGACGCTATGCTTTATCCTTAAGGAAGACTCCGGGACTTTCACCACAGCTGCACAAAATCTGAAGGAGCAGACCTCCTGGAGAGGTGCTAAAAGGGAGAAGACAAGCAATGGAATACAAGGATCTGACCTGTGATCCAGACAAAACCCTAGACTGTCTGCTCTGGGAAGCTTGGTCAAAGTGGCTTATTTTTTGTTTGTGACTTTGTATCACATCTGAGAACTGAGCATGAATTTATTTTGGAGCAGGATGTGTTATGAAAAGCTACTATAATTATATTTTTAACTCTCAGAGAAATAAAAAGCATAAATGTAGGGAAACAGACTTATATAAAGTCTAAAAGCTGGGGCTGGAGAAGTGGCTCAGCAGTTATGGTGCTTGCCTGGCATGTGTGAGTATGTGAGTTTGAACCCCAGCACCATGTACACAACGAAGCTTCAGAACAATGAAAGCCACATGAAAAACTAAATAAAACTGATTCTCTCTTTCTCTCTCTCACTATCCTTATTTCTAAAAAAAATTTTTTAAAAGTTCTGAAGGTATGTCTTCTAACTCCAAATTTCATCAACACATAAATTAAATGGGGAAGAGAAAGGTAGTTTAAAAAAATGTAAAGACAGAGATTAATGTACTAAAAAAATTTGACTTTGGGCCTTCTATGTGCCAGGAATTTAGTTCACTTAGTATTTTCAATAATCTCTGAAGATGGAAATTATTACTCTCTCTTTCTCTTTTTTAAGAGGAAAAGTGAGAGAGAGAGAGAGAGAGAGAGAGAGAGAGAGAGAATATGAATATCCATTTTATTTAGTTTTTCATCTGGTTTTCCTTGTTCCAGCACTTTGTTGTGTATGTGGTGCTGGGATCAAACCCGGGTACCACACATGCCAGGGAAGCATGACACCACTGAGTCAGTAGGGGAAAAAACTGGGGCTGAAAAGTTCAAACAAATTATTTATGCCTGAGAAAAGAAATAATTCTAAGAACCTTGCTTACAGTCACAGTAATCTGAAGGCCATGAGAGTTTATCCCCAGAATCTTCAAGAATAATCTTTTCATATTTTTTTAACATTTCAACAGAGGCTTAAAAATTTAACCAGACTTTATGGAAATTTCAGCGATGGACTGTGCTGTCAAATTTCTAAATGTTCCAGTTTCTCTTCTCATGCTAGTGGTGAATACTACATTCCAGCCCTAGAACTGCCTCGTACCTGCTGTACATCCTCCTACCCAATTAAAAGAAAGGAAACGGTACCATTCCAATGCCAATGTGGGCATGCTCAAAGATCTGGACGCTAAGGGGCCCTGGAATTTCTTTGTGCCTTGAGTTCTCCCGTTGAATAACTGTCATCCCCATCAAAACAGTGAAAGACAAAAACGATCATCAAGAATATGTCGCAGTTTCCCAGACTGACAGATGGAAGTGTGCGACAGTACACCGTGTATTTCCTCCGAGGGCTGCAGACTGCATGTGAGTTTATCTGCGCTGATACAAACATGCTGCAGGTGTACTGTTGAGAGAATATTCTGGACACTTTTCTGGACCTCATGGAAATAAAGTACCTAGGGACAGAAAGAAATTTCCTAGAAGTCCAAAGAATGTGTCTCCCTACTGTTCCAAATATTCTAATAACATAATCCCAGAATAAGCATTTTAATGACTGCCAAATTTATTCTCCAATATGGACAGACCAACCTGCATTAAAGGGTTCTCATCTGTTGGGTTTATAGAATGATTTGTCATCACTGACTCTAAGGGAATGTCTTAGGGAATGTCTTTTTTTTTTTTTAAACTAAAGAATCTGACTTCATAAGGCACTATATTTCATATGTAAATAAATAGCTTGAGATGATTAAACTTGATATCCTAAATTTGATTTTCATAGTTAAAAAACTATGAAATTGTACTATAGCCTTACAGCAGTTCTAGTTAACAAGCATCCGAGGCATAAAGAAACTAGATCTTCAACAGCCAGCAACATTTTGTCCCACCAGTGTGATGACTGATAAGCACACTGCACGGGTTAATTTTCAGACAGAGGAAAGTATTTTCTACCACCAGTATCTTATGCCATACGTATATTGTCTATTGACGAAAAGAATTCTAGGAATGTGAAATGTAATTAGTGTTTCCATGAAATAATTATTCTGCCTTGATCTGCAACACACTGAGATGAAATATTAACTGCGTTGCTAATGGAGCAGACTAGCACAACATAGGTGCTTTTCAGAAATTGAAACTAACATAGCCGCACAGTCAGAGCTTCTGGCAGCAAATGGCAGAGTCTCCTGAAATCCACAAAACGAGTGCTGTAGGACAATATATTTATGGTAGTTAATTTTATATCAATTTGACTGGGACAGGGGGTACCCAAATATGTGGGGTATTTTATAAACTTACCCAGAGACACCAGGTTAATGGGTTTATCATTGAAACTGTAAGACTGAGCAAAGCAGACTGCCCTGCCTCTTGTGTACAGGCCTCATTCAATCAGCCGGAAGGCCTCCACTGCACACACAGGCTAACCTTCCCCCAAGAAGAAATTCTTCCTGCCTGAGTGCTTACAGGTTTGGATGTGGATTTTTTTTGTTTCTTGCCTTTGTACTCTAACTCATCAGCTCTTTCTGGATCTCGATACTGACTGGAATTCTCAGCTTCCATAATCACAGAGCCAATTCTTTATAATAAATAAATTTTTCTTTTCCCCTTCCACTATATAGAAAGTACCCATTTACTAGCTTGCCTCTTCCAAAGACTGAGCAAGCAAAAATTATATTCTCTTTCTTATTATGCTTCCCAGCACCCAGTATGACATGTGGCACACAGTTGGTACTTTACAGTGAATGTGTACTGAGTGCCTAAGGAGATGATTAATTCTAAAAAGAAAAGAAAGCCCCCCAAGGGCTGCTTTTTATGAATGATAATGCTGTAAAGTGAAGCTCCAGCCAGAATCCTGCTAAGAAACACAATTCACTACTTTGGTATGTGAGCAAGTCCTGCAATGTTTAATTTGTTTAAATTCATTTGCTTTAAAAATCTTCAAAATAAGGTCACATTTGTTTCTGTATTTTTTATGGTAAGGATAACAAAGCTTACTGAATCAATGTTTCTACAGCTCTAGAGATGAAAACCCTAGAATTATTTATGAGCAATCTCATAAGGTTGTATTTAATTTACAATTGTACATAATACATAATTATTATTATTAACAAGTCATTAAGAAAAGTCTCTCCATAAACAAACAAAAGCAAAGCTTCACAGAGACCGAGGACAAGACAGAAGTGACAAAGACATTATTTCAGCTTGTCTCCCCAAGGAGAAGGGCTGACAGGATCACCGCCAGGTTGACCAACCCTGATCTCTGCTATGGGAACTGACTGCTGTGTCAGAAAGTCCTCTGTGGAAAGTGTTCTTGTGAAACACTACTGAAAAGCAGGCCTGAAACAAAGTTGGTCATCAGCCCTGACACACTCACCACTTCCTCTAAATGAGCCCAAGGTGGTCACTAAGGTGACAGAGGAAGGAGGAGACATAGACAAAGACATGCACACAGTCCAGGCCAGAACCGCAGTTAAGAAAAAAAGCAAAAGCCACAGCCTTTTTCCTGTGTGATTTCTGTTACTCCACATGAAACATTCAAAGATCCAAACACACTGCCAAGTCAGATGATTAAATGCAGTATTCTGTAGTTCAGCATAAAGGAAAAGATATCACAAAGGAAGTCAGATATGCTAACACTTTGTAATAGAAAAGAGGTGGATTCACATCTGCTAAGGTTTGAATATGTCTCCAAAATTCAGGTGCCACCAATGTGAGAGAAAAGTATTAAAATAGAGGTGGGCCTTTCAGAGGTGAGCAGGCCACGAGTGCTGCTCCCTGGGATTAAGGACCTTCTTAAAAGCATGGCTAGGTGCCCTTCTGCCTTGTGCCATGTGAGGACACAACAAGGAGGCCCTTACCAGAACAAATGCTGGAGTTCTGATCTAGGACCATGACTGTCCAAACTCCAGAACAGTGAGAAAGAAATTCCTGTTATCTACAAATTACCCATCTCAGGTATATTTTCTTGTAGCAGCATAAACAAACTAAGAGAGTATCTTACATTTCCTGATCAATACCATTTCTCAATTGAAAGAGTTTGAGACAAATCAGTCTGAGTTCCCTGGAGTACTACTTAGGATAATGAAAGCAATGACTATTAAGGGGTATGAGCTACTCAAAATATCAGGGAAGGTTTCTGAAGGTTCAGCTTCTGTGATCTTACGCAAAGTGCACTGGGTAGCGGGCACCCACAGAAGTCTACTCACCACAATGTCCTCAGGAAATGTGTCTCTGCTAAAGGAGCCATCATCAAACATAACCTCGTAGAAGGTTTGTGACGTCACAGCCATCACCCTGCAGCTGTAATACCGTGTGTTGCGGTGCTTCGTGATGACCGTCTGACCCACAGAGATGGCCTTCTCGCAAGCCTTGGACTTCTGAAAGATGGAAAGAGGGAAGAAAACATGCATTTAGAAAACAATAATTGATGTGGTCAGGATTTTTTAAAATTTTTTAAATTTAGCATTGGAGAATAATTTCAAACTTAAAAGATGCAATAATAAAAATAATACAAACAACACACACTCTTTGACCCTTCACACAAATTCATTTATTGTTGTTTATTACTACTATAAAGATCTTACCATTTGCTGTATGGTTTACATATTCTTTTGTGTGTGCATTCGCGCGCGCCGCGCGCCCTTATACACGGGCAATCGAGAGCGAGTCTGTGTGTATTTGCTTACTTTGTCTCTCTTTTATCATTTGTAAGCTACATATATCATAGGATTTATCATCTAAATACTTTGTATTTTCTAAGAACAGGGAAAACTGCTCACATAACCACAGCTCTAGTACAGGTATCAACTTCAGGAAATTAAACACTGATATGCTATCAGTAACCAGTGCGCCTGTCAATCAACCGAGCCAATAATGACCTTTGTGGTATTCCTCTGCCCTGCTCCCAAATTACCAAGTACAGATTCATTCTATAATTACATATTGCATTTAACTGCCACATCTCTTTATGTGTGTGTGTGGGGGGTTGCTGGGGATTGAACCCAGGAATGCTCTTCCACAGAGTTACATCCCCAACCCTTTACATTTTTTATTCTGAGACATGGTCTTTCTATTGCTGAGGCTGGCCTCCAACTTGAGATGTATCCTCTTAACTTAGCCTCCTAAGTCATTAGGATTATATGAACCACTAAGCCTGGCTGTTGCCATATCTCTTTAGCCTCCTTTAATTTGGACAATTCCCATAGTCCTCTGTTTTTTATAGCAGTGATACTTTGGAAAGACATAATTCCTCCTTCCCCTGCTTATCAATAGAGTATTTATCTGACATTTTCCCCATGATTAGATTCAGGTAACACATTCCTAGCCACAATTCCACATAGGTGATGCTTGGTTTTCTTAGGATTTTTTATCTGAAGACACACGATGTATATATGCCTCTCAATGATGATGTTAATTTTGTTCCTCATCAAAGTGCAGTCCAATTACTCCACTTAATTACTATTTTTTCTCACACTAAGAAGCAATCTGTGGGACACATTACCATGAAAATGCTCTGTTCCCCCTACATCTGTTTAATTTAGCACCCATGATGAGCCTCATGTTCTACAATGGAGGTGTCTGCTGAATATTCTGCTCCAGCACTCCCTCAGCATTTACTAATGGTCATTTGGCATTTGTGGAATTCTCTCTTCTTCCCACATCCACCCACTCAGCATCCATCTACCCATACAGTCATCCATCATCAGCAGTAAGAGCTGAATAATTCTTTCTCCCCAGTTGTATAAAATTCCTATTGAACCTTATTTTTTTGGTGCTGACTCAAATTGTCCCAGATTTGGACAACAAGCATCCCTTTCAAGCAGATTCTGTGACATCTCCTTTTAGAGGTGAATTGAGGAGGAGTTCCAGGATCACCGTGTCCCATCCCTGAAGTTAGCTATTCCAGGAGAATGGTTCATTTTAGGGGTAGTGCTAAGTCCAATTCTGCAGTGCCATAGGCACAGATAGGGGCTGGAGCTGCCCACTGCAGCAGTCCAGGGAGGAGATGAGGACCTGTACTGTAGTAAAAAAAACCTGAGGACAAAGACGCTCACGATTGGGCTGGAGCGGTGGCTCAGCAGTTACAGCACTTGCCTGTCATGCGTGAGTATGCGAGTTCAAACCCCAGCACCACGTACACAACAAAGTCTCGGAGCAATGAAGGTCACATGAAAAACTAAAAATTGTTTCTCTCTCTCTCTTTCTCACTATCCCTCTTTAAAAAAAAAAAATGCTCATGATTTGGCAAGGGGGCAGCAGAACACATCTCCACAAACATGTTCCTAAAGATGCTTATAGAACAACCGCTGGTTGTTCTGGTTTCCCACACACCTAACAAAAGGACACTTTCCTCCTTGAAGTCATCCACCTGTGACTGGTGGACTGCGTGGAAAATTATTCTGTGCCTTTAGGTGTAGTTGTATGTGAACATTGCCCTCCCGCCCAGTCCTGGGGATTGAACCCAGGACCTCATACATGCTAGGAAGTGCTGAGTTACAACCCAGCCCATTTATTTTATTGTTGTATTTATTTACTTAGAGTACTGGGGACTGAACCCAGAGCCTAATACATAATAGACAAGTGCTTTACCACTGAGCTGCATTTCTAGCCCTTTTAATTTTTTTTCATTAATTATTATCGTACTAGTGATTGAAATTATGGGTGTTCTACCACTGAATTACCTTTCCAATCCTTTTTTTTTATTTTGAGACAGGGTCTAACTATGTTGCTGACAACTTTCCTGCTCAGCCTCCCAAGTAGCTGGAATCACATGTGTGGGCCACTATACACAACTGAGGCATATGATCATTTTAATACAGCACAAAATAGTGATTTAAATGCACTATGTCTGATGTCAAAATTCTTACTTTGACAGTTAGGTTATAGTATAACACATCTGCTAAAATAATTACCCAGTTTCCTACTTAATATCCTTGCCCATCCCCTTTAAATGCATCTAACCTTTCAAAGTTAGAGAATGACTTAGATACTATAATTAATATGAGTGGAGGCAAAGTCCACAGAGTTATGTAACCCCAAAATAGGGCCCAAGACAGCTGCTTAATTTGTACAGGTTACAAATAATTCCCAGGGGCCACATTCACAACCTGTGTGGCCACACACACAGAGGCCCTAAATGACTCGCATTAGGGCCATTCAGGACTTCATCATCGTTGAACATTTTTGCAGATGTTCCCCCTGTCTAAAATTACAGAATTAGAATGATTGTATTTTACTACATATTTTTATTAAAACTGGAATTTTCACTCAAAGCAGATAAAATGGTTTGGATATGAATTCTGAACTCTGATTCGTACTAGCTGTGTGATCTTAGGGAGGTTACTTAACCATCATCAGCCAATCTCTTGATACTTACATTCAAGGTGCTATAAAACAGGATGAAGTACATAAAATACCTCAATTCATCAGCAGTAGATTTTCAGCAAATGTTAACTGGCAACATTTGAGGGAAATGAGAACATACCTGAGACCTGAGCCCAGGGTATTAAGCTCCTCTTCATACTGTGCCTCAGAAACTAGCATGTATGCCTGGGCTACACCCTGACCTCACAATGACAAGGCTCAACCAGCCCCAAGCCATTTTAGAGGAACAATCCTAGCCCTTGTTCTTCACCTCATCCACCCAGCAAGCAGCCTGTGACTCTCGTCTAACTTGAGGACATGCCATAGACCCTCGAAGGAAGCCTTTGTTCACAACTCATTTAAGGCCCTAGCCACAGGACTCTTCCGTTTACTGTCCTTCTTTTTTTTTTTTTTTTTTTTTAAGAAAGAGGGACAGTGAGAGAAAGAGAGGGAGAGAGAGAAACAACTTTATTTAGTTTTTCACATGGCCTTTGTTGCTACAACACTCAGTTGTGTACATGGTGCTGGGGTTTGAACTCGGGTCCTCACACATGCTAGGCAAGCGCTGTAACCGCTGAGCCACCGCTCCAGCCCCTACTGTCCTTCTTACAAGATGAAAATACAGGTCAGGGACAGAGCTTGTATCTGAGAGCAGCATCCAGCACCAAGTCTAATGCACTGCTGCCTCCAGAAAAATAATCAGGGAATGAATGGATACAGGGATGCAGGGAATGCGTGAGTCAAGTGCAGAGCAGTACAGGAACATTTTCAAAGTGGAAGAGGAGTGACTGCATTCATTCACTTTCCAGAAAAGGCAAAGAGAAACAAACGGGATTTCTGGGAAATGTTCCTCTTTCTTGGTGTGGGTATGTATATAGACAGGGAAAGGGAAAAAGTTCTGTGGTGAAATTCGCAGTCTGAGAAACAGAAGATGTCAGTCAAGGGAAAAGAAAGGAGAGATCAACTTTATAAGGAAAATGCTAACTCCAGATCTCAACCACTTTCTTCCTGTTTAGATCATGAAATTTATGCACACTGGCCGGCTAGAAAGATGGCCAGCACACAAATTAAATACACAACCTTCATCTAAATAAAAACTCCCATATGCTTAAAGTATGATCATTTCATGAGGTATACTAACGAAAATGGATTCTTTCATAATGTGATTTTGATAGCATTTCTGATTTATTTTTGCAGGAAAAATTTATTGACAAGTATATCCCATAACTGATTATATACATCCTCAAAATTACTTCCTGTCAGAAAAGCCTAAGAAGCTACTGATGTTAAGAATGTCATTTCTGAGCAGAGAAGACAGATGCCATGCAAGGGGATCCATCAGATTAACGAAATGGACAGGTTATTTTGAAGATTAGTGTGCATGGTAAGGTTGTAAAAGTCAAATTTTCTTTAACATGAGCTAAGCAGAAATAAACAAACAGTGGCTTAAAAAGCACCCACTTCATTTTTAAAAATGCAACAGCCAGTTAGGGAGCTGGGAATATGAAGACAATGATAAGAAAATGCTACAGAAATTGCACAAAGGAGTAAAGAGAGTTCCTGGGAAATAATACATATATGAGACTTAGTTAAATTCTCCCAGTAATGCTGGGTTGTCATTTTGAATGGAAGATGCAATGGGGTGCAGTCAAGTGACTTTTCTATGACCTGGGAGATGGTGAGAGACAGTGTGCCCTCCTGTGAATGAGAGGGCTCAGTATCATCAACCAGCAGAACAAACGTGGGAGGAAATCAAAGGAGAAATAAAACCAACCAGGAAGGATGGCTACTGGAATTCACATAGTTGCCTAATGAAGTTACATTTCCTTTTACTTCCTTTTGTAACTTCCACTAATTAAATACCTCTCCTTTTCCAGATTATCTGCTGGGACACATCCCACATAAGACTAGATTTAATTTACCCAATATATGCACAAGGTTGCTTTAACAACTTGGATCTGTAGCTGATCTGGTGATGAAATTGCAGGATGTATGATTGTGTATGTGCTTAGTTTTCAGAGGTGTACACACATGCACACGTGCATTCATACACTCTGTGTAAACTTTACAGACTTTTTCTCTAACCTGTTTCCACATCCTGGCAATGTGACCTTGCACTTCCTCCAATCAAGGGCTGGAATCTATTTCCTACCCTTTGAAATTGCACTAGACTAAGGCTTAACTTACCTTGGCCAAAAGAAAACTATGGATGTATGCCAATTTAAACTCTCTGCTCAAGAAGCCTTGTACATTTCTGATTTCCCTCTAACGGTCTTAGTCTATACCACATGAACAAATACAAATTATCTTGCTGGCAGATGAGTGATTACATTGATCACAGCTGTCTCTAGACATGTGACAGCACTCAACCAAGATCAGAAGAGCCATTCTGCAGCGGAACAAAGATCATGAAGCAGCCCAGTCAATCTGGACAGAAGAACCATGCAGGGTTGCCTAGCCCCCCAAGTGATGACCTACAGAATCATGAGTAAATAGTTATCTTGGTTGAAGGCACTTATTTCATGATGGCTTGTTAAACACACACATAGAAAAAGGAATCCTGAGGAAGAAATATACTATACACAGCAACCTTTCAACAACTTCATAAAAATGAAAACAATGCTACTTATACGTGGTACTTGTAACACTGTCAATAAAAGGGCACAGTAAATGAAACTGAAACTTCATGAAAACTTCATGAAGGGGTGAGCTATAGAGGCTAAAATTGGTGATTTTTAGTGACCATGCCTGGTGCAGCAATCTATCTTCAATATGGAGAGTGGAACATGTATGTACTACATTCTCAAACATAATGTCATCCAACTGGATTTTTACAGAGATCAGAAAGCAATTAGCCTCTGAGGCAAGATCTCAGAGGGAAGGAGCTCTGCAGAAGAATGAAGGAAGGTTCCAGGGTGGGCATTCCCTTATCAGACCGGGCAAGGCTGATCTGAGTTCACCCTGAAGGAAGGTCACCCAACATTTCATAGGATGAGTCATGGGCAGAGAAGTCACTTTGGGAAACTCTCTCACTGGGTTCTCTGTTTATTTAACCATGGCAATAAAGAGTATAAATTCAAAATATAGTAATATACATAGAATTTCACAGAGCCAGCAAGACTAAACAGGTGAAGAAAACAAACTAAATCACTTAGGAAATAAACATGAAAAAGCATATTTTCATTTTCATCTAATAACTCATTTACTTTTTTAACTATATGATTTCTAATTCCTATGAATTAATTACTTGCAAGGTATATTTTTTCAAGGAATCCATCTTATAATATCACCTACAAGAATTAGAATAAATAAATTAGTACAAAATATTCTTTTACCTAACATATGCAGCACAAGTTACTCATCTAAAAATTCCATTATACTGAATGCTTTCTTTGTAAAGTTAAAAAGGCCAGGGAAAAATCCTCTACTCAAAACAACCTGAGACCTTAGGGATTCACAAAAAAATAATTGATCTTACAGCACAAATGCACATACAGATTCATAAAAATGTCACAAGTGCTTAATTTTCTATATGTCTGTTTGTTCATATGTACTTTTATTTCTCATGGGTTTTTGAACTACAAACGTATAATATGGTGGCAAATGGTGGTAAGAAGTTTCCCAGAAGATTAAAGGTTTTATTCACTTTAACATCTATAAAAACATAATGAACAAGCTACATTATAGATACTAAGGGGAAGAAAAAAACAAACAAACCAAAACTAATCCTTTTCCATCGGAACAACGAGCTCACCTCAGATGCAGTATCCTGCTCAGTTAGTACAGAGGCCTGGGAAGGAAGACCATCTTCAGATACAACTGAATATTTAATCTAATAACTCATTCACTGCAGGACCTCTCAACAGGAGGGCATCACCTGCCTCCTATTCTGAATGATAAGCAACTCAGTTCACAAAAAGTTGGAGATAAAACTGGTGGGCTGGTAGCGGCCCAATACTAAGCCAAAACTTGATGTGAGCTTCTCTCTAACCTGTGGAGGCCAACCCCAGAAGCTCTGCCTTGGGCTTTTTCTTTGCAGGAGTTCTTCAGGTTTCTTTGGGTGGCTGCAGTAAAATTTGGGACTCATTATGGAGTCAACCTAATCCCAATCATTTACAGCAAGATTTGTATGTGTGGGTAGGTGTGTACATAGAAATGAATCAGCTGATTTTAACATTTACATGAAAATGCAAAGGACCAACTACACTAGAAGGAATTTAGGGGAAAAAGAAGTTGGAACACTTACAATCTGAAGGAAATAAAATGAGGAGAGGCACTTATTTGACATACAATGGTACAACTATGTGTGAAAGTACAAAGTGCAATATAAAAGACAATATATGCGAATGTTAGCTGTTAGCAACACTTTAATAACCCGTATCTACATCTATATTCTGCACCCAACGAGGGCAGGTGCTCACCTTGAGCAAGACACAAAATTAGGAAGGAGATAGCAACTGTAACATAAACACACTCTTCTTGTGTGTGGGAGGGGGGAGTGCGCCCGAGGGAGTGTGTGAATGTATGCATGCACGCACGCACACACACAAATTTGTAGGTTTCAATGGATTTCCAGAGAAACGGTAAAAGGAACAGGAAAGGGGAAATTAGATGAAAGCTTTCAGTTCCACCAGAACTGTCACAGGAGTAGTGTGGATTTTATCTGCCATGTTACTCAAAGGGAATAAATCCAGGCTTTTAAACTCTGTTATTAACCATGTAAACTCATATCCATCTGTCAGTCTGTCTCATGCTGAGTCAATCTAAGATGGTCCCCAGCACTGTGCTAAGAGAGGTGTGTGGGGCTCCTGTGGGAGCAGGAAGGGAAGGCAGAGAACAGACATGCGCTTCAGCATTAACCCCCTCCTCTTCCAGTCTCATGCATGTGGCCTCTGTTTTCTATCGCAGAGTTAATAATCTCTGTGGTCTTTATACCCTCAATTAAAAGCTATTTTTTTTTATCAAATAAGAACACTACTTTGTTTTCCAAATAAGTAGTAAAGGTGAAAACGCTGGTATATTTTAAGATATTAAAAAAAAGTTATTGAATACATGGGTTTGAAAATTTTATACTTTTAATTCCTGAGAAATATACTGAGTAAAGGGAAACACACTTAAATGTAGACCTACCTAGGGGCAAACAAAATAGAAAACAACTCATGAGGAAAAGTGATGCTCACAAAACAGGGTTTTACTTCTCTGCTTCCTGCCCCAAACAAAGGTTTCTGAGTGCCAGGTCAATTCAGCAAGGGCTAAAAGAAAAACCAAATGCTGTTTTATTGAAAAAAAAAAAAAAAACAAAAAACAAAAAACAGGAATTCCTCAGATGTTGCTTTACAATTTCACCAATACTCTACACCCAGCATGGGATGGGAGGAGAGGATGCGTGATACTTTACAATGAAAACAAGCCAGGAAGGTCAAGAAACTGCCCATTTTACCTGGAAAGCAAAGAAGTATTTATTGATTTGTGTCTGAGAAACGTGTCACAGCCCAACTTGGTCCCAGCATTTAAGGAAGGGCCTCTCCAGGCTTCACTGTCATCTGCCAAGAGGCTTCACGATGCCTTTTGAATTAATCCAGGGATTTATGGATCATGTTTGATGACAGTGGGCATATAATACAGACCTAGCGCATACCCTTTTAGATAGAATTTTAACAATTATTTAATTGCCATTTCTTTTGCTTGCACTTAGTCTTAAAATTATACTCTCAGTACATTTTGTCAGTATCTACGGATTTAATTAAGACTATAGGATCTAATTACTGTTTTCAACATGAAGGAATTAAACACCCTGCCTCATATGCTTTACAAATGTGGGAATGACAAATACCGTTTTCTGTCATCTGTCTGCTCACACATTCCATTTATATTTTTCTACTGTATCCATGGTGCTCAACTCTAATGCCAATGTTAAAACATGGGATTAGTGTTACTACTTAATTTTCTTAACAAGCTATCAGATGACACCGCATGCCTTATTTTTGAAAAAATTACAATACAAATTGAGGAGAAGATAAAAAATTTCTATGAACTGAGAAATATTAATTCTCTGAAAAACTGAGTAAGTGTTTTATATGAAAACACACTTTACCAATGCTAAAAGATACATAAGATAAGTGATCATTGGAGTGGAAGACCTGATTTTCCTCAGTAAGCTGGCCCTTCAAAGTGTCAAGTATCAAGTGTCCACGTGCACATTTCCTATATACAGTTGTCCCTCACAATGGAATTCTGTCTGTTGACTGGCTCCCTGGTTCCATGGTACAGTTAATGGTGGAAATAACAGAGCCACGTATGAAAAATAACACTGGCACTTTTCTCCTGGGGATTCTAATGGGTCTACTTTGGTGAACACCCATGCCAAGATGTGATTTTTTTTTCTTTTTTTTTTTTTTCAGCCTGGGTTAATATGCATTTTCATAAGGCCAGGGAAAAAATTCAGAAAAATATTGTCCTATCGCACCATATTATTCTACATAGAACTAAATATTTTGAAAGAGATGAGAACCTCTAGGTTTTATAAAAGTTCTATTTTGCTACAATAGCAACCAAGTTAATGGTCTTTAATTTTTCTTTCTGAATTACCAAAGGAAAACTTTTCAACAAATTTTTATTCTAGGATATGAAAAATGCTTATATATTACTGTGATTATTTTTGAGGTATTAATTTCCCTCATTTCAATTAATTTTTAAAATTATCAATTTTTATTAATTTCTCTTGCACCCTTACATATTTCAGAGGAATAAAAGTTCTTGAGAATGATATAACTTAGGAACTTCCAGAATAAAGCAAAACAGTACAGCTCTAGGAAGACTGTCCACACTGCCTATCAAGCTAGATGTTTACCACCATGAATGAAGACATAAAAAAATTTTCCTTTTAAAAAAAATTATGGCAGCAGACCCTTTTCTCTGAATGTATTTCACATTGAGTGAGGTGGAACTGCTGATGTTCATTCAATTTTAACCTTAAGGAAAAAAAAGCACTTTCTAATAAGCTTCTGTACAGTAAAGGAAACAGCAGTGTAGAAAGAAAGCGTAAAGAATGGGAGAAAATCTGTCACATACTCTTTCAACAGAGGATTAATATCCAGAATATAAAAAGAAGCAAAAAACAACAACAACAAAAAAAAACCTCAATGCTGAAAACAAAGACGCATCAAATAATCCATCTAACAAATGGGCAAATGAAGTAAAAAGATTCTTTTCAAAAGAAGAGATACAGATAGCCAACAAATGCATGAAAAAATGTTCACCATCTTTAGGCCATCAGAGAAATGCAAATCAAAACTACACTGAGATTCCATCTAACGCCAGTCTGAATTGCAATCATCAAGAATATAAATAATAAATTCTGGGAAGGATGGGGTGGAGGAAAGGAACTCATATACTATCAGTACTGGGAATGTGAATCAGTACAGCCACTATGGAAATCAGTATGTAGGTTCCTCAAAAAACTAAAAGTAGAATCACCATATGACTCAGTTCACCATACTTCAGTGATACATACATACCCATGGTTGCAGTAGCACCACAATTCACAATAAGCCAAGTTGTAAAATCGGCCTAGGTTTCCGTTAACAGAGACTAGATAAACAAAATGTGGTACGTATACATGATGGTGTTTTATTCAGTCATAAAAAAGAATGAAAACATCATTTGCATGAAAATGCATCTGGGAAGTTTCATTTAAGCAAAATATGGCAGGCGAAGATCGAAGACCATCAGAGTATAGGGAGGAGATGGGGGGGGTGAACCTGATCACATTATGTTAAATTCATGTATGCATCTACTGCAGTGAAATCCACTATTTTATATAATTATACACTGATGAAAACGATTTTTGTAAAAAGAGTATTTTCACATGTATCATCTGCATACAGCATCCAAACTCACATCTGTATAATACCAGAAGTTTGAAATCTGGGTACTGAAAAGTTAAAAAACACTGTAGGTCTCAGCCACAAAGTGGCTTCAACTTACTACAGAGGCTTCACAAGGATTTATACAAGAAAGCATTTCCTATTTGAAAATCAACTAAACTGTCTAACATAACATGTACCAACATTTCTATCTTTTTTAAGAGAGAGAAAGAGAGTCAATTTTACTTATTCATCTGGTTTCTCTTCTTCCTCCACTTAGTTATGTATGTGGTGCTGGGGTTCGAACCTGGGTCTTCGCACATGCCAGGCAAGTGCTCTACAGCTGAGCCATCTTTCCAGCTCCATTTACAAACATTTTTGAAGTTGATTTGAATGTTTCTGGAAAACACATCTGAAATTATGTTCTTTTTACCCAACCAGATTAAAGGATAAGAAATTCGAGCCTAAGCTAATAATAACTTTAAATTTTATGATTCTCAACACAACAGGGAGATGACTCCCTAGGATACTTGGAGGCGTAGGGTGGGGGACAGGGTGCAGGGAGGGTGTAGGAAGAACATCTAAGAGACTGGAGGGTGGGAATATGGAGGAATCATCTCAGAAGGAGATCTCTGTCCACCATGAGATACCCATTTAACTCAGGGGTTCTTCTGGGGGAAACAGCAACATGGGGAACCCAAGCTGGGCATCCATGATATGCCATTAGCTCTGGATAACTAAGTATATATACACTGGTTCTTGAATGTTTGATAATGTTTCCCCCTCAATTGTAACTCTCTATCCATCTAATAATTAAAAAAAAAAAAGAAAAGAAAAGAAAAGAAATTCAAGCCTGGGAAAGAGGTGTACTCTAAAAAGAATTGTTCTCAGTGACCTAGGAAGTGACCCTGTTTTGTGTCCCCAGATAAGGAGGATGCCGGCTTACTGATCCTAAAATGGAAAGGCCTAGATTGTTAAGAGTAAATTCTTCCAGAATGGAGATAGAAACTGCACATAAAGAATAACTGTAAGACTGGGATTATAGTTTAGCAGTAAAGCATGTGCCTAACATGCACAAGGTCCTGGGTTCCACTGCCAACACCGAAAAACAAAACAAAACAAAACAACCCCAACTTTATGGTAGCAAAATATGGCCTCCCCCCCATACAAGCACTGACCAAACCAGTGTAGACTGTTGCAACTAGACAGTTCTGCGAGGGAAGAGGGGACACAACACCAAGGTATTCAGCCTCTGCTCTGTCCTGCATGGTCTCTCCGTTCTGACTACATTCTCTATCCTCAGCTGATTAAAATTAAAGACTGCAATGGAAACATCCGATGTCTCTTCCTACAAATTCAAAAACCTCTTGAAATACTTTCCTTAGCACTGAAAGTGGAACTGGAACCACTGAAGCTGATGCCAGAAGTGGATCGGGCATGAAGAACCTTAGCAAGGGACCAGATGCTAGAGGAAACTTGAAAATAGGAGGACAGAAGGGTAGGCTAAGGATGGCTGAACACAGGCAGAAGACCCCCTGGCTTGGGATTGTAAGATTGCTATGGGGAGTGGGCTGGTGAAAAGGAAAGTTTGCCTCTACACTCCACAGTCAGGTCCTATGATTAATGAGCAGGCCCAGCAGAAAGCTGGATAGCCTAAGGCTCTCCCTACCTGCACTGGGCTAAGAAGGAGATACTAAATGGAATTCCCAAGGGGAAGTAAGCCAAGAACATGGGGGCTTTGCTACCAAGCTCCTGAAGCCCCCTCACCTTTCGCTCTACCCACAGAAAGCATGGTAGACAATGGCTTTATGTTCACCAACCTGGTCCTTCCTAAGGAAATAGCTAAAGAGTTAGAAAAACAAATTGAGGGGTGCTGAAAAGAGTTAAAATTTTTGAAAGAGAATATTTTCAATTTTGTTGACAACATTAAAAAAAAAATCTCTCCCTTCACTGACTTTACCTGATAAAATGAACAAGGGAAAGTTTGGTTCCAAATATAAACATACCAGAAAGTGTGTGCTAAATATTTCTCCTCTCAGGTAAATCTGACCTTAACTTTCTTTAATCTGGGATAAATGAACTGAGAACTCAACAAAACACTTCTATTGACAGAATGATGAGAGATTTCTTTTAAAAATGCTTGCTAAATTTAGAAATACTGACCAGATTCAGTCATTGTAGTTTTGTTTTTTTTGTTTGTTTGTTTTTTGTTTTTTTGGTACCAGGGATTGAACCCATGGGCACTTAATCACTGAGTCACATCCCCAGCACTTTTATTTTGTATTTTAAGACAGGATCTCTCTAAGATGCTGAGGGTGATTTTGAACTTGCGATCCTCCTGCCTCAGGATCCCACGATGCTGGGAATACAGGCATGAGCCACTGCACCTGGCCTTTCCTCTTTTCTTTTTCTTTCTTTCTTTTTCTTTTTTTTAATTCTTTATTCATGCCTTTGCTTTGGTCAGAAT
This sequence comes from Aplodontia rufa, assembly GCA_004027875.1. Classification (NCBI taxonomy): domain Eukaryota; kingdom Metazoa; phylum Chordata; class Mammalia; order Rodentia; family Aplodontiidae; genus Aplodontia; species Aplodontia rufa. The sequence goes on along the minus strand of PVKS010000872.1, from coordinate 69,016 downwards.
TCTCACCATAGTCTTCCAATAACACCAGTACAAACTCAGCAGGCCATTTGGAAACAAATACATGTAGAAGACACAAATCATACTCAAATACCAGATAACTACATGCAAAAGTCTGAGAAGAGTATAGTTGGTCATAACAAACTTTACTAACCAGAATGTTAGTGAGAATATCTCAATTGTTAAAGAAAAAATAACAACAACAAACACAATTCTGTCACCAGTGAAACTCAGACATCTAGATCTAAGAGACAGATGAGAATTAGTGGTAACAATACCAGTGGGGTCACTTTAGATGAGTGTTAGCGGAATTCTGGTTCCTTTATGAAAAGAAAGTAAGAAAAACTAAAGGAAGAATAGTTGAGCTATGGAACTGAGTTCTATAGTTAAATAAAAGAAAATAAGACAGGATGGGTTTCACCTACTGCTGTGTTTGATGTATCAGTGCTGTTGAGCCAAGCTCACTGGCATTAGAAATCCTAACTAAAGGTAGGTAAACTCTGACTTGTAATTAATTCTCAATTAACTGGTTGTCTCAGAGTTCTCTCGCTGTCCCTTACCTGCTGTACCTAATTTATCAAGGTCTACAGTCTACTTCTAAAATGTCTCCAAAATCAAGACACTTCTTTACCCCAATGGCCGGGTCACTATGGCAATCCAGTCTACCATCTCCTCTTGCCTGTAATGCTACATCAGCTTGTTATGTTGCAACTACTAGGTCCCAGGTGAGACCTGGCATTTGAGAGACAGCAGGTGACATTAAAAAACAAGTGTCTGACGAAAACATTAACAAATATACACTAAAATTTAGGTTACAATAACAGGGATTAGCTTTGCATTTTCTGTTATACATTCTTTTCCATCTTTAAGAATTTTAAAGGGGCTGGAGCGGTGGCTCACTGGTTTCGGCGCTTGCCTGGCAAGCACGAGGACCCGGGTTCAAACCCCAGCACCACGTACACAACTGAGTGTTGGAGCAACTAAGGCCATGTGAAAAACTAAATAAAATTGTTTCTCTCTTTCTCTGTCTCTGTTCCTCTCTCTTTACAAAAAAAAAAAAAAAAAAAAGAATTTTAAAGATGCCTACGTTTTTCCAAATACTAATTTAATTATGAAGTATGCTTACTTTCTGATGAAATAGTACATGAGGATATATCAGACAAAAATTCCTTACTATTATCTGGAAGATTTTACAACCCAAACTCAAATAAATTTTTAGGAATAACCTTGAAATGGTCCTTTTTAGTTGCATAAAGCAAATATTGGGAAAAACAGAAAAGTAACAGAATGAGAACTCTTACATGATTAAAATGAATATCTAAATTAAGCAGCAGTAGGTTTATACTTCATCTCCCCCTAATCTATGCGAGCATCCTCCCCTAGTCTGTACAACTGGGTCAAGCTGCCAAGTTAACCTGAACCTAATAGTTTTTACTGCTATGATTCAGCAACTACCTATTACTCTCAAATAATCAAGGCATAGTTGAGAACATAAACTGATTTCTGCTCTAAGAAACATTCTTTATTATTCATCATTCAAAAAAATGAGAAATACTTTGGTAAATTCAAACTGTTTTATGTTATAAAGGAAAGGACATTTAATCCAACTGGAGCAACCACAATGCTTTCAATCAAAATTGCCAAACTATCCTATCTGACAGTTCCCACACATTTGGGGGGAAGAAATCCATACCTGGATTCTAAGTCAAGAGGAATGGATAGGTAATATCTACTGAGAATGTATTTCAGACACCCAGTGTTCACAGAGCTTCCCCCTAGAGAATGTAAAGGCAATGTACAAACACTAAATTTTTTTCCTCAAAAGAAAAAGTACTGCATATAATACTGCAAATTATATGGCACTTTGACCACACTTTACGAAATATACCAAGCTTAAAGTGGATCTGTAAGGGATAGTAGTTTCTAAATCACCTCAAACTCAAATATTTTCTTTTATCATCATCATTTATGAAACTCATTAGTAACCTAAACCTGACTGAACCACACATTAGTGTTAACAGGAATAAGGTCTTGATTAAACAGGTAGATCTCTTTAATAGCAACTTCAATATAATCATCAGTAACCACAGAGCTTTGGAATATTAAAATGGGAGTGTATGATCCCAAGCAAAGCTTTACATGGATTACTTCAGCACCATTCAAGTTTTAAGTTAAGAATTCAACTAATATTAGAGTTGAAGAGTCATTTACATTCCAGCACTCACTGCTAATGAACTGCATTTATTTGGACATGGAACTGAAGCTCTCTTAACTTGGGGTTTCTTATCCTTGAAACAATAAAAGTATTTTTACATGACCCAGTTCATATAGAACAATAGTGAAAGAAATAAGAGTAATGCAATCTTCTTTGTGTGTGTGTGTGTGTGTGTGTGTGTGTGTTATGAACTGAAAACAATACAGGGAAATAGGATCCCACATGTTGCATAGCTTTTATGGGCAGAATCTAAGTGTGAATACCAACCACTCTGGCTCTAAAGGTCATGATGTTCTTCACATCTCAAAACACACTCACATGGATCATCAAAGGAGGTGACACTATTGACTACACTCTATAAATGGGAAAGTGCCAGAGTAATGTAATGCGTTATTATGATAAATTCTTTAAAAGTAGTTAAAATGTATTTTCTGCTGAATGTAATACTACTCTTTCAAAAAGTCATCAACTCAAGATACTAGGAAAAGGCATGAATGTATATGCAACTTGTGACCTGAAACAATGGAAAGTAACTTTTAAATAGATAGGACAGTTGGTGACATCACTGTTTTTATACTTGGGCATTCACATATATCTGCTCACAGTCTCAACCCACAAAGATCAAGTATCTCTCAAGATGCCAATGGAAATTGCTGGAATCATTACAAAGATGTGTTGTGTATGTGCCCTGGCCCCAACAAGCCAATACTGACAACTTGGCAAGCTGCTCACAAGAGGCTGAAATAAGACAAGGAAGTTAGGCTGCGAGTAGCCTGCGGCCAAGCCTCCCAGGGATAACGAAGAGCAGTGAGTTAGCGGAACTGAGCATCCATAGGAGCTCTGCCTGCTCTTTGGTAGCCTAAAACAATACGGTGAATAGGAAAGCTAACATAGGCATATCAACTATCTCTGCACTGTCATAATTTTTGTAAGCTTTTGTAAGGGAGGAAAGATTTCATCCGCCCAGGACAGGTAAACTGATTTATATTAGAATTTACAAGTTATTTGGTTGTAAATATCATTTTCCCACAATTAAGTTCAGTCCTGAGGGAAAGGGAAAAGATAAAAATCAAACCAAAAGAGCACTTTACTCTCCTTTACTTCTTTATGAGAAGGTCCTCACTCCTTCCAGGGCTCCATGCTTTCCCTCACTTACCCCATCTCAGGCAGCATTACCCCCAAAAGTTCCTGGCCATCCTTTACAACATTGTTGATTTTTGTTTCTTTTAGCGGATATGAGATAACATTCCTAGGCCACAGCATACAGTTGCACAGATTATTCAGTGTATGATCATAGGTAATACTTTTCACATCATTGTCCTCCAGAAAATGATCTGCCTCAAATCCTAGATATGTGCAGTGTGCCACCTGCACAACAGTGCTCAGCAATCCTGAATACAGATTCCAATCCAGAATGGACAGAAAGAGTTTTACTTATTCATCTCTTTATTCCCGCTTTTAACCCAGTAAATATTTATTGCATCTAGTGTACACCAGACACTGATAAGTCTTAGACAAATACCTGCAAATAATGGTGTGCAAATCCTGACATCAAGCAGCTCAAACTAGATAAGTAACATAGCAGAGTAAAGTATACTATGGAGGCCTGGGAGATGTCCAGGAGGGGAATTCAGATGCCATCTCAGCTTTGGGAAAGGACAGTAACCTTACCACATTTGGGTTGACCTTGTGTCGGAAGCACGTAATGTTCACCACATAAGGCCAATCATCAGGCTCCATCAGTACCCCAGCAGCATGGGCACATGTGACATGGAAGGAAGCTGGGCACCGACCGTAAGAACACTGGATGCAAGCTCCAGAGACCTTCTTCACGCGGTGTCTGCAGAAGATGCACTTCTGGAGGGTTAAAGCAGAGAAGAACATCGATTCACACTCTGTAACTCAGCTGATTTCCACACTTCAGAGAATAATAGCTATTAGAGGAGGAAAAAACTGATTACATCAACAAGTTCTGACCCTCCAGGGGCCCTAGCAGTGAGAGCATCTGTGGCAATACAGTCTGCTCACTTTAAAGGAAACACACTTCCACAGGCATACGCCACCAGACATATGCTTAAATGCTTCTGTGGTTAAGAAAGTCAAATTCTTTAGCACATGCTCCTCCTGGCTCAAAGCTCTGGGAAAAGCCCAAGGGTGTGCCTGTAAATCACCCATGGATGCTTTACCTTCTCACGGCAGGTCTTTCTATACATCAAGACGGAATGCAGGTTGGGAGGAAAGGACACTTCTAAATTTGACGATGTTTTCAAATATATACACACAGCATACAGATGGGCTAAGTTTTCCATTTACAAGGAAAAGTAAACTGTTAAACAGTCCAACGTGGAAAACAGGGGCTCAAGTTTTTATTAATCCGAATCTGAAGCCTTCATGACTGACACAAGAATACATCTCCCAAAGTGAGAAAATTGAATATCAACCCAAAGGGCATAATTCTGTTGAACATTTATAGCTGACAATGCCTGCGGAAAAGAAAATGAAAATAAAAACAGCAATAATGATTACCACAATCTGAAAATTAAACTGCATACAATTAGCCCTAAACATTACCAGTAAATCGGTTGCAAGAGAAAGGGGAGATCACACAGCTTGACTTAATGTAAGATTTGTGCACTAACACTTGAGGGTGAGGGAAAACTGCTGTAGAAAAGCACAGGCTCAGGTCTGAAAAGGAGAAGAAGCAGAATGATCAAAAAGATCAAACTTTCATTCCTACAGATAAGAAAGCTCTACAATCTGATCAAACGTTGGTGCAGATGCTCTTCTTTTATAGGTACATCTTCCTTCCTGGGCCAATAAAAGTACTTAAAGTCAATGCCTTTTGGGGACTGTAATATTTTATCACAGACCTGCAAGAATCAATGTGCACTTAACTTCTAACTCCTCTTTGCCCTCACCTCTGATCAGCAACTCGGTCTCATAGGTTCGTTCTTTGGTCTTACTCTGCTCTCTCCCTGCCTACTCAAAGCAACTGCCCCTGCCTCCACCTATGAAGCCCTATTCCAGCAAAGAAATGGCTTCCTAACTGGTCTTGCCATCTTTTATTTCATTCCATATTGATTCATCTGTCCCAGGGTTGCCAGAATGTTCTCTTTATCATAGAAATCACTTGCCATGCCCCTGCTTACTTCCCTTCAATGGCTTCTCCTTATCTCCAAGTCATTTGGTGTATGTGTCAGGGAGGATGTGCAGGAGACGGAAAAGCATGGAAAAGGTGCTTCACAGCCCACTAGAGCAGTCTTGGTTCTAACTCCTGCAACAGCCCCACACTCCAGGTACTTATCTGGTTTCCTGAATATCCAGATTCAATGTACAATTAGGCAATTTTAAGTGTGGCTTTAAAACTCACTGATTAAAAAATTACACATACACACACTACTCAGAGAGACAGCAAGAAAACCACAAAACTCAAGACCCATATAATTTGCATAAAGGCATTACATAGCTCATCTTTGTATCTCTAGAAATCCTTGGAATCTTTCTGTTTATGCTCTTGATAATTTGTTGTACTTCGGTATCATTTGTCAATTATAATCATTTCAAATCTAATGGCAGATATAATACTAAAAACTGTATTAGGATGTGGTGGGCGGCACCCGGAGGCCATGCCATGCAGGCAGCTCTAAGATGGTGGCTGGCGGCTGGCCAAGCCTGGTCAGCTGATCTTGTGCTGTTCCTGGTTCGTATGCTTGCAATATCTGACCACCTAGTGACAACCAATAGGAGCCGGCAGAGTTTTCTTCCTCATAGCAACAAACTGCTGATTGGACTACTTTCGCTATATAAGCAGTGTAACTTCCTAATTAAAGAGAGATCTCCGCAAGGAACAAGAGTGTACATGTCGTTATTGGCACCTCGCTGGTCAAGTGCGTCATTAGGAGCCCAACGTACTAATTACGCAATCTTTTAAAAACTAACTAATACAACATACAAGTCAGTTGTTTGAGTAAGTCTAAGTACTGACAGATGTATGAGAGGTGAAAAATCCTTTCCTGTTTTCTTAATTAAATGGAGTCTTTTAAGAGTATGAAAGTGAGGCTGGAGTGGTGGTTCAGGGGTTATGCCTCTTGCCTAACATGTGCAAGTATCCGGGTTTGAACATCAGCACCACATATACAATGAAGCGTCGAAGCAACAAAGGCCACATGAAAAACTAAATAAAATTGATTCTTTCTCTCTTTCTCTTAAAAAAAAAAGAAAAGAAAAGAAAAATAGGAAAGCAGCCAACCACCAAGGAACCTAGCAGTTACTAGGGCTTCTGTGCAATACACTTCAGAGTTATATATTTCCCTAGCAGTGGCAAATATCCTGAGATCCAGAGAGGTATTGGGAATCTAGCGTGACACTAAAAATTCATAAGGTAGATGCTCTACTGTTAAACACCCACAACCTAGCTAGAGACAACACACCTTGCTCCACACACACCTAACCCTGATCAAACTTTAGCAACACAAAGAATAGGGGAGGCGAAAACCCCAAACCAATGACTAAGTCACAAAAAATGACTATAGACACCATACCCACTGGAGACAACAACCTATTCCCATAACCTTTTACAACATACAGAATTGTCAAATGTAGACGAGAAATTATAGAGGGTATACACCATATACCCTGTCACATACAACACAATTGTGGCCCAGCAGAATTTCCTAAGCTACTGTAAGGACTCCACTCTCTTGCAAGACTGACAGAGGAGGGTGGACCATGATCCTCAAGCTTTGAAACAATACACACTGCACCAGAGTATATATATCACCAAGGAAACTGTAGAGAAATATAATAACATTATCATTTGGAAATACATTTACAATGTCCTGATATTCTAGAACAGTTCACCGAGAAGGTTGCGCCTTAAATAGGCCCACACATAAACATGGAAGATCACTCAATTCCAACACATGCACAAGAAATAAAAAAATGGAAGGTAACATGATGTCTCCTAAAGTTGATAATTCACAAGCAACGGATTCCAAAGATATCAAAATAGATGAAATGTGAGATGAAGAATTCAGAATTGGGCTGGAGCAGTGGCTCAGTGGTTAAAGCGCTAGCCTGGCATGTGCGAGGACCTGGGTCCAAACCCAGCACCACAAACAAAACTAAGTGGGAAAGAAACAAAAACCAGATGAAAAAATAAAAACTGATTGCTTATTTCTCCCTTTTTTTAAAAAAAAAAAGAAGAAGAATGATTATGACAAAAATCACTGAATTTCAAAAGATCAGAGAAAAAACTGAATGAATTGAGAAAGGACAGTCCATGAATGAGAATGTCAATAAAGAGATACAGGTATGGGAAAAAATGAAACAAATCGTGGAAGTGAAAAGCACACTTTAACCAAATTAAAAGTTCAGTTTAAAGTCTATCAATAGAGTAGAACAAGTATAAGATAGAATCTCAAATCTGAAAAAGTATTCAACAACAAGAGACAAAACTTAGGAATCAATGAAATAGGCGAGGAATCTCATATAGAGGTTAATGACATGGATAACCTTTCTAGGAAAATTATAAAAAATTCCAAACCTTAAGAATGAGATGGCCATCCACAAACAAGAGGGTTTCAGAACAAACAATAGACTAGAACAATAAAGACCTTCCCCTGAACACATTATAATTAAAAGTGTCTAACGTGCAATACAAGGACAGAATTTTAAAACCCTTAAAAAGAAAATATCAGGTCATACTTAGCAGTCAGTCAATCGGAACTACTTCTGATTTCTCAGCAGAAAAACTAAATAGACAAGAACAAGCAATGAATTTAAAACAATAATAAAAAACTTCCAAAAAACAAAAACCCAAGAACTCTCAACTGAATTCTATCAGTCTTTTTAATAGGAACTAATGACAATCCTCCTCTAATTATTCCTTGAAACAGAAAAGGGGTAGGTGTGACACTTCCAAATTCATTCCACAAAAGCAGTATAGACCAATGGAAGAGAACAAAGAAGAAAAAGAAAAACCCAAAACTTACACTAGAGAAAAGGCAATCTTTTTAACAAGTGGAGCTGGGTAAACTAGATATATTAATATGAAGGAAAGAAACAAGATCCCTCTCATTTTGCACAAAAGTCAACTCAGAATGGATCAAAGGCTTATGAGTTAAATCAGAAATATTTGCAAATACTAAAAGAAAATATAAGACCTGCATTCTAACATACAGTCAATGACTGCCTCAATAGGACATCTAAAACTCAGGAAACAATACCAAGAATATAGAAATGGGAAGGCATCAATTTAAAAGCAGAAAAAACAATGAAGAACGTGAAAAGTAACCCCCAGAATGGAAGAAAATCTCTGCCAGTTACTCTTCTGACAAAGGATTAATATCCAAAATACATAAGGAACTCAAAGAATGTAAAAAAAAAAAAAAAAACAAAAAAAATAAAAAAAAAAAAAAAAAAAAAAAAAAAAAAAAAAAACCTTAACATTGAAACAAAACAAAACAAAAAACCCCAAATAGCTAAGTAAAAAAATTGGGCAAATGAAATAGACACTTCTCAAAAGAAAAACCAAATACAAAGGGCCAACATATCAAAATATGTCTAATATATCAAAAAATGTTCGACACATTAAGTAAACAAGGAAATGGAAATCAAAACCACACTGAGATCTCATCTCACTTCAGTTAGAATGGCAATCAATCGAGAATACGAACAACAATGATCGCTAGTAAGGATGCAGGGTAAAAGTACAGTAATACAATGTTGCTGGAATTCTAAATTCGTATAACCACTATGGAAATTAGTATGGAGGCTCCCCAAAAGACTAGGAATGGAATGGCCATTTGACCCAACTATACCATACTCAGTATTCATGCTGAAGAATTAAAGTCATCACACTACAGCAATATGTATATACCCATCTGTATAGCACAATTCATAATATCCAAGTTATAACCAGCCTAGGTGCCCATGAACAGATAAATGGATAAAACAAAGCATGGTGCATGTACATGGAGTTTTATTGTTAGGAAAATGAATGAAATAATTCCATTTGCAGGAAAATGGATGGACTGGAAAGGATTATGTTAATTGAAATAACGAAGACTCAATCATTCAAGGGTTTTCTTTCATATGTGGAAGCCAGAGGCAAAAGGAGGGGGTGGAAAACAGGGGTCTCATGATTTTATAAGGGGTATTAGTAAAATAGAGCAGGGGGACCCAGTGGAGGAAGGAGGAGAAGGAAATGGGAAGTACTACAGAATGAAATTCACCAAATTATGTTATGTACATGAACAAATATATCACAACAAATCCACTATTATGTATAATTATAATGTGCCAATAAAAATTAACAAAAAAGCAAAAAAAAAAGTCCAAAAGAATATTGCCATTTAGCTAAGTAAAAACAAAATGGAACCTCCCAGCTTCTACTATTAACTTCCTGATTAAATTGGCACCCTTCTAAAAAGGGAAAGGAGACAAAAGAGAATACATGTAAGTCCAGCGAGGATTCAGCCCTGGGAGCCTAATGGACAAATCTTCCAAGAGGACAGCAAGTGGTAATTTCTAAAAGTAGAACCAGCTACCCTTAGAAAATCAATCTCACTATAAACTACTACTGCACTTCAATGCTTTGGAAGATGTTTATTCATGAGTTGAGAAGTTTATCTTAAACATTAACATTTGAAGAGACAGCAAATGCCACATAGTATTTCCAACACCCATTTTCATTTGTGTGCTGCTAAACAAGTTTTTTCTCCATTCTGACAGAAACATCTGTGGAAATTCTAAACAAACACATGGCTGGCTAAAGAATAATTCAGCCAGCATGGCTGGCACATGACTGTAATCCCAGCCACTTGGGAGGCTGAAGCAGGAGTATCACAAATTCAAGGCCAGCCTCAGCAACTTGGTGAGATCATGTTTCAAAATAAAAATTGAAAAGGATGGGGTATATTTCAGTGGTAAAGTGCCCTGGATTCAATCCCCAGTACTGAAACAAAACAATACAAACAAAAGAATAAAACCAAGTCAGTGGGTCAAAGACATCTAAAACAAGACATCCGTGAAGAACGTTAAGATGGAATACTGACAGAAGTAATGACAAAAATGCTAAGTGGAACCAAAATGAATGATGCCGTGAGTTACACTTGGGGCAGCAGAGGAAAGCAGGCTGTGGGCAATAGTGAAAGCTGACTGGATCAAACCCAGTCGCCGCTGCCAACCATACAAGCCCAAACCCTAAGTATTCAGGGAAAAGAATAAACCTTAATAGGCTGACAAACTAGAATAAGATGGTTAATGGGTACAGGGTTGCAGCTGAATTGAAGAAATCAACTCTTAATGTTAAGCACTAATCCTAAATAAGAATAGGCAAAGGCTGAAAGAGTAGAAATAGTTCCTATCTCAAAAGCCTCAAGGCTATTCCAAAGCACAACTCCACAATTAAAAAAGGAAGAAACCAAGGTCAACATGATGTAATTATTATTAAACAGTGCCATTCAGCATGCTCTTCACCTGCTGCTCCTGAAGATTCTTACACATTCTAAGAATCTCTAAGCACTACTGCAGGACAGCAGGTGGAGTGCTGATTCTTAATCCCTGGCCCTGGAGACACTGATTGTGCCTTCAGAACAAAGCCTTGAGAATTACCAGGAAACAGAGTGGGGAATGTACAGGGCAGAGCTCCTTCCGTAAGAGCTGAGGCTGGAGGTGGAAGTAGAAAAATACACTCATGGTGTTTGGGTTTAAAAATACGTGATAATTTTTTTTTAATGTGTGTTATGTGGGGAGGTGAATGGGAGAAGATTACGAGGTACAAGATCAACTTTAGGGAGCTTACTGCCCAGGAAAAAACTATTAGTAGCTGGCTTAGTTTTGCCTTTTGTTTATTTGCTCTGTGGTACTGGAGATTGAACCCCATGTGCTCTACCCCCCTGAGCTACATTCCTGGCCCTTTTTGATTTCTTTCTTTTTTCTCTCCCTTTCTTTCTCTCTCTCTCCCTCCCTTCCTCCCTCCCTCTCCTTTCTTCCTCCTTCCTTTCTTTCTTTTGAGCTAAGGTCTAAGTTGCTGAGGCTGACCTTGAACTAGCAATCCTTTTGCCTCAGCCTCCCAAGGAGCTGGCTTTTACTTACAAGGGTGCACCAACAATCCCAGTTTAAAATATGTCTCTTAAGGAACAGTTCTGGCAAGAACCATCAAAAATGAAAGTGAATACCTAAAAGAACAAGCCATACCACTTTCCAGCCCACTGTGTCCCAAGAATCAGCAGGAAGTGGGGTGACCTGATCCTATCTGAATACAAATCCTGTGATCTGAAGCAGCATTTATGAACAAGAAAAGCAGATTCACATTTGTGCTAAGGAAAGAGAAAGTGCACCGAAGACCTGCAGACACTTTTAAAATCAAAATCATTTGAGGAAAGTCAATGTCATGAAAGACAGGTGCTATAAATAATAGAGGAGTAAAGCCTAAATTAGAGTCAGGTAAATGCAAACAAGATGAACCGAAAATAGGTTCTGTATACATCATGTTAGAGATTCCAAAATAAACTGCATCAATTAAAAAAAATGACTGTTAAAAACAAAATAGTCAACTCTACAACTGAAAAAACAAATTAAGACTTGTTGAATACAGGAATGCATGCCACTTATGATCCAACTTACAAACAGAAGACAAAGCCTACAGATTTTATGGTACCTAGAAGGCCAAAAAGATGGAAGATGATACACAAATCCTAAGCCACATAGAGAAGTTACTCTTCTAAAGGACATCCCAGAGAAATGGAAAAAGAGAAAAATAATATAACATTTATCCTTCAAGTCAAAGACTTTTTTAAAAAGTGTCAGACTGTAAATATTTTAGACTTTTCGCTGCCACTGTAGTACAAATGCAGTCACAGATGAGATACATAGGCAAGGCTGCATTATAATAAAACTTTATTTACAACAATGAGCTCATGCCTTTGCTTGCTGGCCCCTGCTACAGGCCACAAGCACACATTCCAGATTAGTAAGCTGTGGAATGATTGAACTAGCATTTAGTAAAGACCACTTTAGCAGCAAGGGAGATAAAGGATAGACTGATGGAAAAGAAACTGGAAACCATGGAAATACTAAAGCAAAGAATGATGAAGAACTGGGCTATAGAGAAGTGGCTATTAGGAAGAAAGTAAAATTTGAGTGTTTTTTACTCGTTGTCCTTCGTTGACAGAGATTCTACATCTTCCTCTAAATAGAGCCACTCACTCAAGTGAGTGGACAGTCCGTCTTCTGTGGCAAAGAACATGTCCCTTACAGCAGCAGAACTCTTAAAATGAGGGTGGAGGCACCATCACGTTCCAGAGAATTAAGAAGGGGGGGTTGAGACAGAAAGATTATAAGGCATTTAAAAGCAAAGAAAGTTCAAAAAGGAAGGACCACTCTTCCTGCAGTGCACTGTTTGAGATGTCAACAACCCCTGGGAAAGGGTTAAGGTGCCAGTTTCTGGGTAACAATTAATAATGAAGGTTCTGGAAGTCAAAAGCAGCCTAGAGAACCATCACGCTGGATGCTTTAGAATAATATCAAGGAGGTGTCAATCCCAAGAAGACCGACATAGCATAGCCAGAGTAGGACCTTAAGGTATCACTATTACATTTTCCCAGGAAGGTTACTTGGGACTGCTCAGTCAATATTTGTTGAATTAAACGGAATCCTCCAGGGCTGGAGCAGTGGCTCAGCGGTTTTGGCGCTTGCCTGGCAAGCACGAGGACCCGGGTTCAAACCCCAGCACTGAGTACACAACTAAGTGTTGGAGCAACGAACACCATGTGAAAAGCTAAATAAAGTTGTTACTCTTTCTCTCTCTTTGTCCCTCTCTCTTTAAAAAAAATATCTGAATCCTCCAAATAAGTAGATTTAGTCAAATTTCATGATCTGTTTTTCTGTTTCCTGAACAGTAACAAAAAATCTAGCAACAGGGACATTAGAACACGTAATCAGAAGTACCAGGAGGTCTGGTTAAAACAGGTTGCTGGCCTGGCCCCAGAGCTTTCATACTTCCAAGCCAGGGCCACTGAACTTGCATTTCTAAAGTTCTCAGTAGTATTGATGTTGTCACTCTATGGACTGCACTCATCAGAAACACTGGTTGAGAGGGTTAAAAACTTAGGACCTGTCAATTTTTCTGGGCACTTTAGTACAAGGGAATTCAGGAAGCACAATGTTTTTTCACCTATACTTCAGTGTCAAGGGTTTAGAGAAACCTAAGACAAATATGATTTATAGAGCATTGTACTTTCTTTGGGGTCTGGATTTCCATACTTATTCCAGTGGCATAGGCCATTAAGGCTACTAATGGATAGAGGAAGTAATGAAGTATCTGGCAATGAGGTTTTGTGTATCATTAGATTTACTTGAGCATATAGCTTGGCAAAGGGCATCAAGAAATGATGAGCTGTGAAGGAGATGGAGGTTCAGAGCACATCTCCTTCCCCTTTAGTCTATTAATATGATTTATAATATGATTTTGTTATTGCTTTGCCAGTTTTATGATTCTTTTTTCTTAGATAAATAGACAGGTAATTTTAAAACAGGCACAAATGCTTTGTATGTTAATTATTATTTCTCTATCAGACATGTAAAAAGCTAATGATAATGATATATTAGCTAATTCCTTTTTTCCTTTTGTTCTCCAAAGGCACTTTTCCAAGCACTACACAGCAACCTAATGCTCCCAACTCAGTGCACTATGTTGGACAGAGTGGATGTCACTGTTTTCACAGGCAAGTTAGAGGATGGAGGATGAAATGTCCAACTTGTTCCAAATCCTTACACACAGGTTTCACAGCAGAATCTCCATACTCAACCCTACCTGTAAGATTTATGTTCTGCTCATCAGTAGTGATTAACGGTACAGCAATGCTGACTGGTGCTGAGGGAACCCTGATGTTATAAAGTTTGGATTCTAAAACAACAGCTTACTGACTAGAGGGTGTAGACACAGAGCTATTGGCCAGAATGAAAAGCAGAATAAAACACCTGCCACGGGAGAGTGAGATTTATAAAGAGGGGTAAGTAGCAAAGGGAGGACAATGAACTCTGGGGTTCACAGTAGATAGACTGCAGGATTGGCTGCTTTTGTGACAGCAGTTCCTATGCAGTCTCAGCAACACAGAATTGTTCTGTTGTCAGCAGTCAAAGGATGTCACAAATGGACACCGTGAAATGATGGGAAAATGTGATTCTGTACCCTTGTGCTACTGCTCCTAATATGGTCAGCCCTCTGCCTCTACCCACAAAAGTTATTTCTGTACTTTGATGTCATAGTATTAAAACAAATTGCTTATGATGCTGGGTGTGTTGAAATAAATCCTTATTTATGATTGGTAGCAGAAGTCATCTATTTCATCGCTTTTTTTTTAAATCTTTTTTTGTGACAGTCACACTGCAAAAGGTGAGAAAGCGAAGGAAAAAGTCAAGTAGCAGGCTGAGAGGGAAAGAGCAAGTGATGAGCTCAGCCAGGCCAAGAGACAGGGCGAGAAAAATGGAAGGAGGTGGCAGGGCATCAGATACCAGGCTACATTTATTCAAAACAAGGCTAAAGAGCCATGGTTGGCATTGAGAAAATGTTAAGTAAGAATCACAAACAAATTTCAGAACTGCAAAGGCCACAGCAATTCAGATACAAACTGACAAATGAACAAATGACTTCTGAAAATGCTACGTCAACACCATAGTCGTATTTGTTTTATTTTGGATCAACAGATACACCACAAGGAAGATAACCACATACGTCTTTTTGGAAGTACTATTTAATTTGAGTACCAGAACACTGACTGCACACTGTAGGTGCTCAAAAAATATCTATTAACTAAATAAATGAAGGTTCCAATTATTGTATTATTAATTCATTATTTCAGCCATTTTAATACTTATTAAATATCCTATCTACAAAAGGTATTTTGAAACAATGCAAAAGGAGATACAAAAATGAAAAACATACAACCCTTGTATCTAAGAAGCTTAATGTGGCATTCAAAAGTCACTTTGAGGGCTGGAGTGGTGGCTTTAAAAAATCATGCTTTAAAGATGGAATTTAAGTTCCTTGTTGGCAGAAATCAGAACTTTTATTTTCTATCTAAAAATATTCCTTGGGCTAGAGCGGTGGCTCAGCAGTTATAGCACCTACTTGCATGCACAAGGATCCGAATTCAAATCTCAGCACCACATATACAACAGAGTGTCAGAGCAACAAAAGCCACTGAAAAACTAAATAAAACTGATTTTCTCTATCTCACTGTCTCTCATTTTTAAAAAAATCACTTTCAAAGTGAAAACAAAAGCCTTGCAGTAATAATCACAATAGGAAAGTTAGAGCTCTACTGGGTTTGGAAGGGGAGAGAGACTTGCAGAGGGAAAGCGAAGGAGGCCTCTGAGCCTCGGGTCCCCTCTCTATCTCCACCTGCACCTGCACTGTTCTCCTACTTAGCAGATCTACAAGGGGAGCAAAAGAGAATGAGCTTCATGATAGCCACTGGAAGGACACTAAATACAAGAAAGCTGGTGTGATTCTGCTTTGATGGCTCAGGTCACAGGGGAACCTGTCATGTGGTAGGAGATTGTAGCAAGTCCCCTGAACTGAGGGGCAGAGGTCATCTAGTCCCGAAAGAACTGTGTGAGTTACATCACGCTGGTTCTTGAGAACTCATAAAAAAGTCAAACACCTTCCGTAAAGTCTCCTACAATTAATTTCTTGGATTTCAGATGTTGCAGGCATTGTTTCTGCACCAGGTCACAGGTTGTACTGCAAAGTTATTGGGGCACACACTGCACCCTGGTCAAGACTATAGTGGCAGGGACACAGGACCTGCCACACAGCTCAGAGAAGCTGCCCAGCAGAGTTTTAGGGGACCAGGAAGCCAGGAAGAGGAGATGGACTCTAGAGCTTGTCTTGGAGGACTAGCAGATTTTACCTACTGCACATGGGGTGGGAAAAGAGGGAAAAAGGACATTGTAGGTAAATGTAGTAAAGCTCAAGAGGTAGAAAAACATGAGGCAAAATTAAGTTTGAGCATAGCCAGGGAAGACAGGCCAAAACGGCAAGATCTTGGAAGGCCTTGGACTATTTGTACTCTGTCATGAACGTCACTTGACCCAGTGAGAGACTGACGGTCCATGCTATAACTTAGGACAGGGTTTGTCTCCTAGAGATTTGTGTGTTAAAGCCTGGCCCACAGACATGGTGGTATAAAGGTGTGGATCTTTAACAGGTAGAGACAAGTGGAAGACAATTAGGTCCTGAGGGCCCCACCTTCACAAAAGGACAGACGCTGTCTCTGGGTGGGTCAGGTGCGGTGAGACTGGATTCCTTTTCACAGGAGCCGCTTGTTATAGCATGAGGTGCCGCACTCACATGCCCCTTCCGCACATGGCTGCCTCCCTTTTCTCTTCACCATTTTATGAAATAGCTGGACCCTCACCAGGACGTCAGCATCGTACTGTTTTAACCTTCCAGCAACCAGAATCATGAACCCTATACTCTTTTCTTCATTCATTACCCAGTATTGAGTATTATGTTATGGCAACAAAAAGTTAAATAAGATAGGTTAACATTAGCAGCTAATTTTCAGGTGGATATCAGCACTACTGTTTTATTATAATTTTCTAATTGGTTCTGGGCTAAGCTTCAAGCAATGAAGCAGTTCTACAGACCACCCAGAAAATCAGTACCGTCTTTAGCAAGAAATACCTGTTGCCTAGGCACACCTCTTCAATTGTCCATGTTTTGCTCCTCTAGAGTTGGACAAATTCTATGTGTCTCTTTCATCAAAGGTACCTGGCACAGTGTGCAAGCTAAATATCTGGGGAGAACCTTGACCAAACACCACAATTCACCAAATCTTCCCTGTGTGGGTAGTGTTTCATATTAGTTAACATGGATGTGAGTCAAACTGATACTGTTTCAAAACCTAGGCTGGCACAAGGACAAGGTCAAGTAATATGAACAGCAAAACTAACATGGGCTCAACAAAAGCAAGACTGAAGGGCAAGAAGGTTGAGGGCACAGCAGGTGAGCCTCTGAACACTTCCTGTCTCTTCTCTGCGCCCCACTCTGCAGAAGGAGAGCTTCTCGGTTGCACTACTTGTGCCCTGCAGAAAACCCAGATACAAGAGCAGTATTTGCAAATAAAATAAATATTAAAGGCAACATCACAATCTCATGTTTAAAGAAGCACTTTTCTGGTAGTATTTAGCAACATTACCTGAATCACAAAATAGGCTGTGTTATCTATGTTGAAAAAAATCAATCACTTATCATTTTTTAATTCTCTCACAGCCTATTTGGGTTCCATCCTTCACCTCAACTGTATTTTACTTTTTAAAGGGCAACTGCAGGCAAACAATTACAGCATATAGAGAGATTTAGAATAAATCTTATTCTGGATATTTACAAAGAGTTACTGAACATCTTTCAGGAATGGGTGTGGAAAGAAAGCCTGTTAAACCACAAAATAAATGTTCTCTAAATACCTCTGAATTTGCATTTTCACTTCTTTTTATGTTAATGTTAAAAAGCACACGTTTCCTACAGGAAATTTTATTATTTGAAATTATTGTTTACCAGAGATCAAACAGAAATGTTCACTCTCTCCAAACAAAGCATGTATCAGTTGAACTCAGAACTGCTGAATTATTTGTTCAACGAAAGAAAAATCACAGTGTCCTTTTTGGTACATCTGGGCCCTGCTAGAGCTGCTACTATGTGTACTCCCCCTGCTATCCCATAAAAATCTCCCCTCATTTTCAGTTTTCTTCTAACTTAGGAGAGTTTTTAAATTAACAACAACTTATATAGCCTAAAAATTTCCTGAATTAATGTTGCAAACTTTAAAAAATAATGTTTTAAACTTTTAGTTCACAGTAAATTTTAAAACACACACAATTTTCCTACTTGGCACAATTGAGGAAGGTTGGCTTAAACATTCTGCTGCTCCAAGGACAAGCAAAAAAAACCTTTATTTATTATGAATATCAGATATGATTTGCTACTGGTATTTTTGAAGCGAGGAGTAGGACACATTTTCCATTTATTTCTGGTCTCAAGCCTGAGGGTATAAAGATACCTGACAAAAACAGAATAAATCAAAGATAAGGACTAATTATCCTTAGCAATATTGGTTCTCAGACAGTGCAAATATCTAACTGCATGAAAGGTTGCAGTGTTGTTTTGCTCATTTTTTTTTAAGAGAAGTATGTATGTTTTCCCAAATTCCAGTTTTTTGTCTGTTTGCTGAAACTGCTTTCATGTGTGAATCTGGGATGAAATAGTAAAGACATCACCCATTTGAAGATCTGCAGTGAAGAACTGTGCCCCACAAGTAACTTTCAAGTACCTCCTTCTTCTCTGACTTCCCCCAGGTATTTCTTTTCTTAACAGTAAATGCATCTTTAGAGATACTCCTGCTTCATGGACTTATCTTGATGAGTGATACCTATTTGAGTGATTCTGAAAAGGAACAATATAAGAACTCATCATTTATCTTTGAAAACCACACAAGCTGTCAAGATAGGGTTTTCTTCCTGCTTTCAACACCAGAAGCTTTCCCAAGGCGCATGAGTACATCTGACTTATTAGAAACTGTCACCCATGAATTTGTTGTGTGTGACCTGGTCCAACCACTTTGAAACTTGTCTTTCAATTGTGATAGCAGCAGACCACATTGAGGAAATTTATGCTTACGCTGAAATACCCTAGCAGTGTGTCTCCAAATAAACCTGAGGGAGCAGTGATGAAAAGATCTGAAGTCAGTGCAGGACAGACATATCCCAGAAGAAGCGCCTTTCACGGGGGAGGTAACTACAGCCCTGAGAAGAGCGGATTCAGGCATGATCCCCAGTTTGCATACTGGCTGCCCAGGAAGGGCCACCCCCAACACCTGCAGTTCTGACCTCCACTCTCCTGGATTTCAGGGTCTGGGATGGCTGCTACGGGAGAAAAGTTACCTAACAATGAGTGGGGATTTGTCTTCATGAAAGATAAATTTGGGGTTTCTAATTGCAACTGGACCTTAGGTCTCTCAGAAATTCCTTTACCTTTCCCAAATTAAAGAATGAACAAAAGATGGCAAAATAGGCTTGGGCCAAAGGTTTGGGGGCTGAAAACTGCCACCAAATGAATCAGCCTACTGCTTCTCGATCACCAAGGCAGTCTGCCTTTGAGAACTATGTGGTCAATATTTTTTCAGTACCAATTTATGATAAGAACAATGTATAACTAGATCAATCTTGTCTGCTTCACTGGTCAAGTAAAAATGGTTTACAGCAAGTATGCCTCCTGAAACTGCCCTCAGTTAAAGAAATAACAATGTAACAAGGTTAGCACTGTATCCGAGCCACTGGACAAGATAAGGAATGCTGCCCTGTCCCTCCAACACTTCACCTCAACTTGGCACCCGCCCAAATCCTCACACTTGAAGGCATAGAACTCTCTTCCTTCTTACAACTCTACGGGCTGCTGGGCATGGCATTCCTTGGCTTCTCTTCTGCCACCTCCAACTTCGAACCACTGACAGTCTCAAAATTTATTTAATGAACTGATTTTAAAAGCACATATTTTTATGATATTATAAATTTTTTAAAATTCTAAAGGTTGTACTTTAATTATTATTTCCTCTATATTCCTGTACATTTCATTTTAATTATTTTTACATGTTTTTCTAAGAAAACCATATCCTTTACCAAAATCTGCCAAAGGAGGCCAGGAATCTAGAAGAAACTCCAATGCAGAACAAGTAAAAATGTCCACAATATAACGAAAATTGAGTAATTTAGGATAAAATTCTACAAATATAGTGATTTTATCCATACACACATCTAAATAGTGATTTAGGAAAATGAAGAGAGAGATTAGTGGGTCCATGAGTTTTTCTTTTTTTTATTTTTTTCATTTTTTTTATAATGAAAAGTTCAAAACACATGACATAAATCATGATGTCTTTAGAGTTGTATTTTTTCTGATTTTGTTTCATAATCAGAACCTGCAACTTTGTGCCACACTGAACCAAGACATACCAAGGTCTATATTCTATTTTCTTATTTTTCCAGCTAGCCCTGAGCAGGTCTCCTAAGAAGGTGTGGTTGCAACAAAGCAGTAAGGAAATTCCAAACTTGTGGATTTTCTTCTTGAAAATAACATCTACATTCTCTACAGTTTTTTCTGTCATAAAAAACTGGCTGACAGATTCCAAGGAGATATTCGACCAGCCAATATCAATAGTAGTAACTGTGGAGCCAAAGGCTGAGAACATTAACTTCTGTTAAAAGTACATTTCATTTAAAAGTTAATATTTTTCAAATCCAAGGTCACATCTTACTACTTCTTGGCATAGCCTTCATAATGAGTTTTACATTCTCCCACTATTTTTTATTTATTTATTATTTTTTTAGAGAGAAACAGAGTGAGAGAGAATCAATTTTATTTAGTTTTTCATGTGGACTTTGTTGCTCTGACACTTACTTGCATATGTGGTACTGGGGTTTGAACCCGTGTACTGGTGCATGCCAGGCAAACGCTGTAACCACTGAGCCACCACTCCCAGACCCCTCCCACTATTTTTTAATGGAAATTTCTCAATATTTAAAATTTTCAATTCTCTGAGATCTTCTCAAACAGAAGGTATGAAAGGGTATGTTCAGATTCAGAAAGATGTCTACTGCTTATATAATGGTTCATTAGAAATCATTAATCTGTGGGACTCTTATCACTTACTTTTATTGTTAAAAGATGAAGATAATCCAGTTCATTCTAAATTTACACATCTCCATTTCTCTGTGAATATGCTCATGTATTAACAGCAAGCTTGTGCAAGTAGTAATAAAATATAAACTCCTTTTATCTAAAGGCAAGTAGGTCTATATTCTAGTCAACAGTACTGAAGCTTAAGTGGTAGTTTCAATGGTAAATTACAAAAGAAAACATTATTGTTTGGGGTCCTACTCAAATGGCACTGGTCGGGTGAATGAAAAATGAGGACACAGAAAAATGAATTCAGGGACTCTCATCTTTTGGCTTATTTTGTTTTTTATTTTTGTTTTGAATAATAAAGGTAACAATTGGAGCTCAAAATGTCCACTGGTATCTGAGCAGATTTTCAGGCTAATTCACACATACTTCCCCCTACCTGGCAAAGTGGAAGGGATTATACAAGGAATGCCAGTCTTCCCATGAATGAGCAGCATCCCTCAGACAGTGACCGTGTCACTGTGAGTCCGTGAGATAGATGACGGATGCAGAAGTGATTTCAAAACTTAAAAGGCTACTGTTACTATTTCCGTTTAAAAGAAAATAATAATGAGGAAAAAGCCTGGCATGGTAGCACATGCCTATAATCCCAGCAAATCGGGCAGCTGAGGCAAGATGATCAGTCTCTAGCCCATTTAACCAGGCTCTAGGCAACTTAGTGAGGCCCTAAGTTGGGGATGTGGCTCAGTGATTAAGCACCCCTGGTTTCATCCCTGATTCAAAAAAAGAAAACTAAGAAAAATATTGAAGAACCATACAGAAATCCTTTTCAGGTTGCCAAAGTAAAGACAGAAGATTGTGTGTAACATCCAAATGGGGCAGAAAAATCAAATCAAAAATGTTCCACAAAGGGATAAAAAGAGAGTGACAATGAACAAAGAGCCTTTCACACAAAAGAGTGTAGTTGTATTTACTGAGCCTGTGGTCTTAGGCATGGGTCAGTAAGCAACAACAACTATTCTCAACCTAATCTGCACAAAGTTCATTGCCAGGCCACACTCAGCACCACCTGCTTTTTTCCTGCCCGTATCTTCCCAAAGGCCCGTACATTCACTCATCAGCCTTCACTTCCCAGATCAAGCTTAAATCAGTATCACCACTGTACCTTAGTATAAAGTGCTTCAATAAAAAATTCTATAAATATTAGTAAGAAAAGAAATTATTGTTTTCTATTACTGCTAGACTTATGTGGAAGTTTGACAAAATCTTACATAGATTTTTTCATCTTTCTCTCAAGTGAATTAAGATCTCTACACTTTTGACTTGCATTGTGTTAAATCATTTCTATAAAAAGTGACAAGCTGAAAGTTTCTGTTGAAAACCACCTGAGAGCCCACAGGGAAGAGTCACCTGTAAAGGTTTATTTCAAATATTCATGAACTCAGTAAAGAAACAGATGAAAAACAGAGCCCTGAAGGAGTGGAGGTTTTGGTTTTTCCCCAAATTTTCAGGTTTATGATGGTCTTTTCACAACTAGGCCCGCCTGCTCATGAAATGCTTCTATGCCCTATTAGAACCAATATTTTCACTTGCAAACTTACCAAATAAAAAAAGAACAGGATGTTCAATTAATTTTTCCCCTTTGCAGAAAAAATGGTTATCAATAGCTATCCATGAGAAATCATGCCAGTGGAGTAGTATTCAGGTATGTGACAGTTGGGCACCCTGGACAAATCAAAGGTAAGACATTCTTATTTTTACAACATGAGTCAGAGAAAAATATTCTTAGAAATTTATATCTGTATAAAGGAGAATACATCATGTACCTAACAGTCATGCAGAAATGTTGATACTGTTTTGAGTATTCCTCAGTTCTTAACCTTCCATGAGAAGATCAATCATAGAAAATCTAGTCATTCCAAAGTCATTCTTTCATGTGACCACAACATGCACTAATGCAAAGAAAGCTTAAACTCTTTGAAAAGATTTTAAACCTGGTCAAATTAAAAGAAGCAGGAAGGATTATTTTCTAAATAAGAATCCACAAGCAATTTACTTGACTAGAGGAAAAAATGCAAAGAAATCCTTTATCAAAAAATAGCTTCCTGAATCTTTCCACCAATAAACCTTCCATCCATCCAAGAATGCCTGATAGCAATCCTGCTGATAGCAAGCAATAGAGATAAAAATTTTATTTTTTTCCTATAAATCCAAAATGGTATTTTCAAATAAAAATAAAAATACTACATGCCACTGTCAAAAAAAAATCATCCTAGAAGAGGTAAATGTCATTTGAAAGTCTGCATGTTAAAATATTTAGGAGAAAGAGTCTACTTGTCAAGCTCCAACAGAAAGCTCCGAAGAGGTTATAAGTGCATCTATCAAATTTTCATCTACCTTGGGGCTGACCTACCAGGAAAACCGCAGAAAGCCAGCCCCTGTTATGAGGGAGTTGGAAGGGCAGGGTGTTTAAAGCTCTGGACAGCAACCATTCACAGAAAAGTAAAAAGATGGTGCTTGAAATAACTGCACAAGTCCCAGAGGCACCCTGGCATGGGTGGCAGGTGGCTGCATTCTGCGTTAAGCCACAGTTCAGTCCCAGGAGATGAACCCACCTGATGGGCCCTCAAACCCCTTAAAAGAATTCTGACCTCTCACTCCAAACTTAACATCGAAGTATTAGCAAAAAAAAGGCCAAGCCAAGAAAAGCTAAGGTAAAAAAATTTTTAAAGACTAACTTAAAGAGCTTCCACAACCCTGCCCTTTGGGAATTATATTCAGTAACTCTTTTTTAACAAGGAAAATTTGGTTTTAAGGAGCTTCGAGGAACATTTAACTTGGACTGAAAAGGTTATTTGCTCAGTGTTAGGCTAAAAGCCAAAATCCACTTTTAGCCAGAGACGACTTTAATATTATACCTCACAAGAGTATTGTGTCATGTGAGCAGGCGGCAGTGATAAGCAGTGCAGGAGAGTTATGGCTTCCCTCAAAGACCCATTAAAATGTATTATGAAGTAGAAAAAAATTCAGAAAATCCAAACGGAAGTTGCCTGTACTATCTCAGAAACAGTAAAAATGCTTTCCAACTTATCACGTCTTTTGCTCTGCCTCTTCAATGAACATCACTAAGTAAATGTTGTAAAGAACGTGATCCTGCTGCAAAAGGGGATGGAAATGCCTCACATCTGTGTGCAGCTATGATGCTCTGTACAGAATTTTGCCTTTAAATATGCTATGGCTGAACATATGACAACTTCAAGTGACTGTGCAAATAAAAATTAAATATGTGAAGTCCCACGACTTTATTTCATTTGGTAAAATGATTCAATCCCCAAAATACATTAAAATAGGTAAAAATAAAAGCTATCTAGAAGAGAAATGGTAACTATTTGAGACTGAGAATTCTAAATTTCAGTAGCTCCTATATTTTTCTTCTTACTTCCTGATTTGACTTTTAACTCATGTCAAAAAATTTTCTCAGGGTTGGAGGGGTGGCTCAGTGGTTTCAGCACTTGCCTGGCAAGCACAAGGACCCGGGTTCAAACCCCAGCATCACGTACGCACAACTAAGTGTTGGAGCAACGAAGGCCATGTGAAAAACTAAATAAAGTTGTTTCTCTCTTTCTCTGTCTCTCTCACTGTCCTCCTCTCTCTTAAAAAAAATTCTCATTAATTTCTAAAAAAGTTTCCCTACCCCTTCAATTAAAAAATATATATATATATACATATATATGTATATATATGTATGTATGTGTATGTGTATTCACACACACACACACACAGGCTGGAGCAGTGGCTCAGCGGTACAGTGCTTGCCTAACATGCACAAGGACCCGTTTCAAACCCCAGCAAAACGTACACAGCTAAGTGTCAGAAAAATAAAAACCAGATGAAAAATAAAAATTCTTTCTCTCTTAAAAATACTATATATATGAAGCAAATACATAAACACACATATAAATATACATAAACATGTATATGTACGTATGTATATGCTTCAGAAAACCTGAATCAAACATCAACTTTCTTACAAAGTCTTGCAAGAATTTGAAAGCACATTTGCAAAGGTGTTCCAAGCTGCTATAGAAACAACATTCTCTTTTTCAAACTAACAGCACTCCCGGCTAAGGACTGCTGGCACGCAAGCTCCCAATCCAAACCCATTGACAGCTTGTGGAGTGGACAGATGAGGCATGGAAAATATTTTAAATTAGTTCACTTATCTTGTTGAGACACACGAAACAGCAACAAATTTCTCACATTAAAAAGAAGAAGAAGAAGAACAGAGAAAGATAGTTTACCCCCAGGAATGTGTAGCAAATTTAGCCAATTAAGTCAAACCCTTCCAAACTATTTCATCCTAATAACTGCCACATCTTATATCTTGAGAGAATTTTAAATGACCATAAAATCCAAAAAGAAGGCTACAAATCGCTTCTGAATTTTTTGATGGACTCAAATTCTGGATGCCAAACAGTTTTGAAACTAACATTTTATGACTGATTCCAGGCAAGACTCGAGCCAATATTAACAACAATCTAAAAATTTGTGATAGAGAAATGAAAGTGTGATAGATAAATGGAAGGAGAGCTCAAACATGTCACATTTTAAGATAAGCCAATAAGGGGCTGGAACAGTGGGTAAGCAATTAGTGCATTTGCATGGAATGAGCAAGGACACGTGTTTGAACCCCAGTGCCATGTGAGCAACGAAAACCAGATGAAAAGCTAAATGAAATTGATTCTTTCTCTCTCACTATCCCTCTCTCTCCTTAAAAAAGAAAAAAAGATAAGCTAGTAAAGGGTAAATTAAGGGGAGAATGACAACTTTCCTAAATGTGGGTGGACAAAATGGCCTTTTTCCTAGGTCCTTTTCTATGGTTCATACCAACAAGGTATTTCTGGCTTCGTGACTCCTTCCCACCCATGCTGATTTGTCATCGTTCCCTTCATGGGTCCTTCCTCAATGGACAAAGCAGGGCTTTGAAGCAAGTGGATACAGCACAGAAACACCGGCCTTAGAAATGTTTGTGCCAGTATCAGTGGGAATAAGAGAACTGTGTTAAAAATACTATCCTTTTACTACACCCACTAGAAATTCTGATTCATAGGTCTAAAAGGGAGTCTAGAAATTTAATTTTTGAAAGTACTACAAAAAAACTTCTTGTAAAAACCTAGATCTGAGGCAGTCCAAACTAGCCTCCTTCATAAACTAGAAGCGAGAAGCAAGGTAGAACTTTGAAGAAACTGCACAACTGTCAATGATCATATAAAACTTCTCATCATAGGGCTGGTGTGGTAGCTCAGTGACTGAAACGTCTGCCTGGCTTATCCAAGGACCTGAGTTTGAACCCCAGGACCACGTACACAACTAAATGTCAGAGAAATGAAGGCCAGATGAAAAAATAAATAAAACTGATTCTTCTCTCTCTCACTCTCTCCTTCCCTCTTCAAAAAGAAAAGAACATCTCATAACTAAACATCTGCGGAACTATGCTTCTTGTGTGTTAAATACTGATATTTAGAAATCGATTATGTACTTCTTAATACAAAGGTGATTTGATGCCTCCATCATCTATTTTAAAAAAGAACAAGTTCTTCTTTACTAGATTTTGTATTATTCCTTACTTAGTCTTTAAATTTATATTATGTCTAGTCTACTTTCTTCACAGAATTTTATCTAGAAGATGCCTTTATACAATTTATAAAATTGACCATTTTATAATCATTCTCTGTAATAAAAATATACATACTGATTGAAGTTTTCTTAATTTCTCATGGCAAGGCTTTAAATTAAAAACTTTTATGGTTTGAATAATTATTTATAATCAGTTTCTAACTGATCAAAGCTACATGTTATAATATTGGTAATTATTTAAGAAAAAAGTACATTTTTATTATAAATGTTTCCCTCAATCAGATAGGACTTTTTTTCTTTTAAGAGGGAAGGACAGTGAGAGACAAAGACAGAAAGAAACAATTTTTATTGAGTTTTTCACATGACTTTCGTTGTTCTGACACTTAGTTGTGTACCTGGGAGCTGAGGTTTGAACCTGTGTACTTGTGCATACCAGGCAAGTGCGGTACCAGCTTGCCCCAGATAGGACATTTAAAAATTATTTTATGGATATTTATTACCCACTCCTAGAGAAAGACAGATTTCTATGTCATTTAACTGTCATTCTCTCACCTGCCCCTCCTCCAAAAAAAAAAAATTCACATTAAAAAGTTGGAGTTTTGTTGCAGCAATGTTTCTTAATTCTTGTCAATTCTTCTTGAGTTACATGTCTAAATGCACAATGCTCACTATCCACCATCATTCATCATCCTTTGAGGACTCCTTCAGTTTTGACAAAAGTGAAGAAAAGGACCTACCCAAGTTGCAAAAAAGGTCATGTTACCCAACCATCCCACCCATTTCCTTTTCCAACTTTACTTGGACCACTATGTTGCATTAATCCTCCGTTTGGCCACAGAATCTTCCATCACAGGGTAGGGCGTGACAGTAAGATCAGAGATGGGTAAGAGTAATGCAGGACAAACTGAAGGGGAGAATGACAGGAGACCCTCTAGACTGCAGGTTTTCACTCAGGCAGGTCAACTTAAGGAAAAAGTATGTCTGGAACTTGAGGATCTAGAAATGCGCTTTTCTTGTAACTGTCTTTATGAAGGGTACGTGGATGTGTATACATCAGCTTCAGGATCTCTGTCCCATGATCTTAGATGGGTGTGTCCATGTTCCAAAGGGGTCTACTAGTGACCAAAGCAATTGTTGAAGACAAAAATTAAGGACCAGATAACATGCTCTCAGCAGCAGAGACAAGATAAAAAGAACAGAGTGGTGCCCAGCTTAGCACTTAGCTTCCCAAGAGCAGAGCACTGGAAGTGTGCATGAGGGTGGACCTCTCTCTTGTAATAAGCCCTTGCTATCCATTATGGACTCTTCTGTTTTTCCCCCAAGCCTCATTTTGCTATAAAGACTGTGCTAAGAAATAGCATCAAAATGTGGGTGATTACTTCCATGACATGTAGTATATTTATTCAACAGTATAAAAAATTATTTAGAAGTTGGTGCTGCAGGAATCAATGTAGGTGAGAGCGCACATCCAATATCCTGTATGGCCTAACTCACAACTTGGACTCGTGAACTTTAAAAATACAGAAATAACTACCAAATGTTTATATCACTTCCTGCTTGCTCTGGGATTTAAATGTATTAAAGAAGAATAACTTTTTAAAATGAAGAACAATAAAAGAAAGAAAAAGGAAAAAAGCTGAGCTCCTTGACTGCATGCTCCATTCACTTCAGGAGGGGTTAATGCAGAAGCCCAGTGGGGAGCACCGTTTTCTATAAATGCTACAATTATCCCACCAGGCAGTCTGAGAAGAAAAACACAACACACACAAAAAATGAAAATTTAAAAAAAAAATCCCACATTCCTATGTGCAGAGAAAAGGTGGTGAGGACCATAAGCCTAAATACCAGCTTTTCTCCGGCAGGAGTTCTCAAAGATGCCGTTCTCAAGCAAAATTAAATGTCATCTCAGGGACCAAGAGCTGCTCCAGGGTCAGCCACCAAGACCCCATCTCTTACACTATAAAAGTCAGGTTAACCAATGGCCCAGAAAGCGACTTTTTCTGATCCTTTTTGTTGTTCCTCATAGTTCTCTCTAAACAATTAGAGTTCATTATTAACAAATTTTTGCACATCCTAAGTCTTGAAACACAGAGGGAAAAAAACAAGAATAATCCTAGAATGGGAAATCTGAAGTCAAAGGATTCTTTAGTCTGGAAGATAAGAAAAACTAAAGTCAGCAGAAGCTACATGCTTGCCTATTGTCACACAACCACAGCTAAGCATCAAGG
The DNA here is from genome assembly GCA_004027875.1 of Aplodontia rufa. Taxonomy (NCBI): domain Eukaryota; kingdom Metazoa; phylum Chordata; class Mammalia; order Rodentia; family Aplodontiidae; genus Aplodontia; species Aplodontia rufa. The sequence continues at coordinate 40,251 of PVKS010000872.1, read as the reverse complement.
ATGCCCAAGGCAGGCCACCCCTCTCCCTGCTCTGGGGTATTTCTCCTAGGGCACCTTCGTGGCCCCCTTCGGCCCTTTTCCACAGGCTTCCTTTCAGCTCTCCAATGTGTGCAACTCCATCCTGCGTCAAGGATCTTTCTTATATCTCCCTCTCTTTACCTGAATAATGAGCTATCCTCACTCTCACCCTGTCTGCAACTACTCATCTTATGATTCTTTTTTTTTTTTTAAAGAAAGAAGGACATTGAGAGAGAAAGAGACAGAATCAATTTTTATTTAGTTTTTCACATGGCTTTTGTTGCTCCGACACTTAGTTGTGTACATGGATGCTGGGGTTCGAACCCGTGTACTCGCGCATGCAAGGCAAGCGCCGTAACTGCTGAGCCACCGCTCCAGCCCTCATCTTATGATTCTTAAATGTCGTATTTTCAGGGTCATCCTTCCCCCCACCCACTGGAGCATCAGATTTTAAAAATGCAACAAATTTTTAAATGAGACATAATATCATTCTCAAAAAGCATCAAGAAGTGAGTATTTTCAGCCATATTTAGCTCATAATAGAGCAAATGGTTGAATAGAATAATACATGCTATAGCATATTTATTTAACTAGTAACAGAGAAAGTTGGTTGAAGGAAGGCAGAGGAACTTTGCCTTGTAAGAATCAGAACTGAGGGGCTCCATCATCATCTGGCATCCTCTCAATGTTGTATCTATGGTTAGAAATGTACATGATAGGAACTCCAGGGATCTTCCAGATTCTTTATATAAGATCATGGTCAACTGTGGCCACGATGTAACACTTGTGCTGAGTTACTTTTTGCACTCAACGTTATCTGCATAGGTTCCTTTGTGTGTACATAGTAATCATTCAAACCATAGATCCTTAGTGATCTTTAAAATCACACCTCCATTTTAGCCATTACACAATCAGTTACACAAGGGATATACTTGGCATACAGTCAGTCCATCAGTGACTGTACTAAGTCCAGTTTGGGTTTAATGGAAAAACTGATAAAGTTGGTATCAACCAGGATGATAAGGTGGGTCCAACTGTGTATTATATCAGAAGAATAAGCAGGAAAGTTGTGGGGGACTTCTCATTCCTTCAGTGTACTACGATCTTTCTTTTGTTTCTTTTTAAGTTTTAATCTATCCTTTTCTTTAACCCTCTCATCTCTCAGACTACCCATTTGCTTCATGGTTGCACATTTTCTTGCTTTCTTTTTGGCTTTCCCATATTCATGCTGCATACTTGTTGTCAGGGTCATCCCTTCTTGATCCTGCAAATTAGGTGAGACTCCCAGATGGACATGTACATGGTACTAAATCATGTTTAACATACCTCTCTTCCTAGAGGTCCAAAACCATTGGAACCCACTCATTTCTATTCATCACAATAAGCCTTTATATGTATCTATTCAAGACCCAAAAGATGCTATTAAATATTATTTATTAAATATTTGTAGATAAATCTAATGAATATTTACTATGTATCAGATATACTGTATATACTATTCATTTCATCATCACCTAAGCAATGAGGTATGCACTAGCATTATTTTCCTTTTACAGATTAAGAAACTGAGGTACAGAGCACTTCATGGGTTTCACTGAAATCAGCTCAGAAATGGAAGACTTGTTTTAAAATATATACAACATAGCACTGGGTATCACTTATAGCAGTGGCTTTATACACGATCACATAGACCTGCAAGAGAGAGAAGCAACCGTTTGAACGGTTACCAAAGAGGAAGCCTATTAATATAGTAGGCCCAATTTAGAGTGCTGAGTTCATTTCCCAAAAGCACTTTATAACAGAGTGCATGGTAATTATCATTCACATTCCAGTAACAACAATTTCCATACCACACAACCACAATAGCTAATGACACAAAACGTTCATCATGCTCGTACTGAATGTGTGTTGTGACTCTGTTCCAGGTCTTCCTCAAGCTGAGACCCAGGCTGAAGAAAGAGCCACCACATGAACCAAGCCATTCTCACAGAAGGACATCGTGTAGCTGGCACTTACAGCTTTAGCTTGGTAGTAGCACTCTCAAGTTAGGTCAAAAGCCCTGAGCTCATGATCCTTTTTCACTCTAAGTATTCCAGCACACTTAGAAGCAAGCAACTAACTCCACTGAAGAACTTGTTTTCATAAGAACATATTAGCACCTTGTTTTAGTTAAGTTTTTTCACTGCTGCAAATAAAGACATGACAAGAACAATCTCAGAGGAGGAAAAGTTTACTTGGGGGCTCATGGTGTCAGAGACAATAGGCTACATTCCTTGGGGCTTGAGGTAAGGAATACATCACGGCAGATGGGTGCAGGGCAGAACAGTGGCCCAGGGCATTGCAGTTCAGAAGCAGAGAGAAAGGCACTACTCACCAAATACATATGTATACACCAAAGCCATGGACGGTCGCCCTCCAACCTCACTCCACCTGCATCCAGTTACCACACAGCTAATCCCTATCAGGGGATTAATTCACTGGTTACAGCTCCTGTAACCCAATCATTTCACCTCCAAATCTTCCCACATTGTCTCACACATGAGTTTTTGGGGGACACCTTACATCCAAACCATAACACATACAGAACATAGTAAAATGTTCTGAGAGTAAATACTTGCCCACCCTAAGCCCTGTCTTCTCTAGGTACCTAATTACAGGTATCCAAAAGTGATAATCTGAATAACTCTTTGCCACTGTAGAGCATGGATTAGCAGTTCAATCTTTTGTATAATTCTCCATAGTTTTTTGGTCTTCTCTCTGCACAATACTTTTACTCATTCAACCATCTCTGAACCAAAACAACCTTTTTGAGAAATTCAATCCAAATTCCCACAGAGTTACAGTGGACAGAACCTCTCCCAACTCACCTTTAAAAGAAGAAATCATGTGGAAGGAACATAACCTGCCCAACGATTTTGCTATTTAAATGATACTACCTTGTCTGATAAAGAACTAAAGTTCGATTTTGCCTAAGGTACTTAACATGCAATAATTCTTGATTCCTTATATCGCAAGTTAGATAGGATTATGTCATTTTATAAGTGGCAGATATTATGCGATATCTAAACAATAAATTCCTTGCCAAAGGTTTCATAGCCAGAAGCAGAACTAGAACAAGAACCCTCCTGGTGTTTTCCTTCTGCACAGAAATACTAATCTAAATTTCTGGTGAAACTGAGCTAATGTGAGATATGACCAGAGTAAATACTACATAACTTTACATACAGTAAATAAGTTTTTTCTCTAAATACAAACACAGAAAATACGTACACTGATAAACACAGAAAACTCTATCTACATGATAAATAATTTAAAATGTTCGCACTTCTTCATGAAAATAGCTAATAAGGGTACTGTAGGTCTCATCCCCACTAGAGTAAACCATAAATAATGGCTAGGACCATTAATATTAAATAAAAAGACCTTAATGTTGGGTGCTATATGTTATCATTTTTCCTAAATCTGACAATTTCCGTTTTTTGTATACAACTGGACCATTCTACTGAAGCGCAGACTAAGTTCCTTTTGTCAGCTGTGTTTTGCTACTGCAAACGCTTGACAAAATTGCCTGTTTCATTCCTATTCCCTGTAGATCCTCCTGCCCTGGAGAAAGTAGCTCTACAGCAGTGTGCAATTCTGAACTAAGCATGACAGCCCAGTAGTTTCAAAATGAAGTGTCCTGTCTGCAGACAAATGATGGCTGAGGGAGCAAAGCAGACTCCCTCAGGAAAAGAACTGCAGGTAGCCCTTTGAGGGCACCCTAAGGTGCAGGGACAAAAAAGCAATCAGAGCTTTGCATCTGCAAATGGCTACAGGAGAAGCTCCCCCTCCTTCCACTCTCACCCTTAGAAAGGTCCCATACTAAAAGGCTCTGAAGATTCAGTTAAGGGTTTGTCAGTGTTCTTAATGTGGTGCCATCACCTGTACGACTTTATCTTGATCAGAGTAATAGTCACAGCAAGTTACGGGTTTCTCCACATACCAACCCCAGAACCCACCTGCCAGAAATTTCTAAAATGAAATGCAGTTAAATATATTTTTCCTAAGATGACTTTTTATCTAAGTTCCTTTTCATTTTAATGTATTAAATCAGAGAGAAACCTTATAAAGTCCATTCCAGGTTATAAACACCTCATTTACATTTGCTGAGTATGGTGTCAGGCCCTGGGTAAGGGCCTGACACAGATGAACGGGTCGTAGTCTCTATCGAGGAGGAAGGATCAACTCTTGAGAGAAGAAAGCGTCACAAGCACTGATTTGATGACTCTTACTAGAGCCACCATGATGCCTTACTCAGGGTCAAAGACCAGGCCAAGCAAAGAGCACCTGATGTCTAAACATCATTTAGCAAAACACTTTTCTAAAAGGTACCTGGCTGGCCAGCAATTAGCTCTCATGGGTCCTGCTCTCAAGTAATTTCAAAAGCACTCGTTGTGATATTTTGCCTGTCCCTTGAGTTTCTCAGGTAACACATATTTTTCCTTACTAGCACCTGCTCTACTTTCTCCTGTTTGTCCTTCTGAACTGATCTCCAAGACACTTTTTTTTTTTTAATAGACAGTGGAAACCCCACAGAATCCTTCCATCAACATAAATAGGTCTGTCTCCATATTTCTTCACGCAGTGCAGTGATTCTACTTGCCAGATTTCCTCATTATCCCTGCAGGTTCTGGGTCCATGGGGTGTTTAATGTTTTTCAACAGAAATTCCAGGTGTGATTCTGGCATTTAGGGTTGCCAACATCTTCAAAGTGGAAGAATGCCAGGAACACACTACTGGAGACACTTTAGTCAATGGGGAAGTACCACCTGTGAGATCTGATTTTTTTTTTTTAAGAGAGGGGGACAGCAAGAGAAGAGAAGAGAAGAGAAGAGAGAGAAGCAATTCTTAGTTTTTCATGTGACTTTCATTCCTCTGACACTTCGATGTGTACGTGGTGCTGGGGTTTGAACCTGCATACTCACGCATGTGAGACAAGTGCTATAACCACTGAGTCACCACTCCAACCCGGAGATCTGATGTTTTGCTGTGATTTTTCTCTCACTTACATAAAGGGCAACAACATTAGCTTCCCTGAGCTCTTCCTCTTTTGCCATGAGTTTGGTAGGCTATATGGAGTGTAAGTAAGAATACTTCTCTAAAGTTATTTACAACCCTGTACACATTCAGCCTCCATATCATAAAATTAGGAAATTGCATTCAGTCGACTCTTTCCCTTAGCACTTTAGCCACCTAGTTATACTTTAATTTCCTTCCTACCAACTCTTGGCCCAGGTCCCAAAGTTCACACCACACCTATGTGTCTCCTTGGCACATAAAAGAGATTCAGGAAAGGAGAAGAAATAATAAAATTTCAGGTTCACTGGGAGTATTAAGTGAAGTAATCCTCCTACACATACACTTTTCTTACAGGAAAACCATTTATTCAACCTTTCCATTTACCTGCCTGATGAGAATCTACAAACAGCTTAAGAGAATAATTTGAAAGACTTACAACAACAGAAGTTGTTCAAGCTATAGCATTAGTCTCTGTCACATGCCCAAGGTATGCCCAAACATTTAGCTAATTTACACAAGTGAATATCAGTTTATTAATCAAGTCAACCAAGACTACACTAATAGACCTATTTTATATACAAGTGGCTATTTGGACCCATGTATTCTATGGGGACCAACAGTATTCTGGACAACTGTATTTCTCCTTATGTGTCAAAGTTGAAATTTATGGGGTTTTCCCTTAATTTTAAAGTTAAATAGATACACACAATATTGTTTTCCAGCATAAAATTTCAGAATATAATCATATGTGTGGTTTAATTTTTTTTTTTTTGGTCAAACTTTGGGACTGTAGATTTAGTTCAATTTATGTGAAATGTCTGTCCCATATATAATCCAAAAGATGAAGGTAAATATTATCAAACCAGTTTGCCAAAACAGATTTATTTTCTATCAGAAAAATATCTGAATTCATTTTTCAAATCAAATAAACATATTAATATGCACTCCCATAACAAGATACTCACCTCACTTCTGAATTCCAAGAGAAATACTCAACAGTGTACTTGAGTAAATGCTAGTCCAGAGTAAGCAATGGCTTAAACAATAGAAATTAATTCCGTGCTCACTTAACCAGCCTGTGTTGACCCATAGTTCGGTGTGATAGTTCAAAGTCATTCAAGGACCAACTGCTGCTTTCTCAATATTTGGTCTCTGAGGTCTCTCTGTGGGTAAGGTCCACTCATTCTAAAGCAAAGTATTTAAGAACACAACCCAAGAGTGAAGTTTTACATTTGCTACCATAACTTTGGCTGAGTTCCTACATGCAAGGGATGCTGGGTAACATAGACTGGCCAAGGACCAAAGAACAGGAAAATAGATTTTTGTGAACAGCTAATAGATAATATACACAGATTTTACAATAAATGTATGGCCAAGATGAAGTAACGGGTTGTTTTCTTCAGTATTTATGAACTCATCTATCTTTACCTTGCTCTCAAGACGTGCCCTCAGACCATCCTTTTATTTGTCTACCTGACAATAATACATTATTCTCTAAGGAAAAAGGAACATTGGGAAAGGAAAAGCATCAGGCCTTACTCCAAGGATCATTCTTGTAGAGATTAAGGACAAGAAATAGTACATATTAAAATTAAGGGTCTAGAGATTAACGCCAACACAACTATCAATACATTATACTTCTCAGAAAAATCACATAATGGTGGAGGACATGATCCCAGCTTGACAACCTCCATTACATAAAGCATTAGAAAACATACAGGATCATATTTTAATGTGCATTCTTTAGAGAAAAAGATTAAGGTAAAAGTAAGTGTGTTTAAAGTCACTCTTACAGAGGCTGATGTACATAGTTGGGCCATTCTTTATTCCAACAAATTCATGATGACCTTTGACATTAAAGAATATCTCTAGCTTTTTACGAGATGTTGAATAGAAAAGATTTAAAGAGTAGGCCTGAGGCTACTCCCTTGAAAGTCTTGCTTACAAGGTCGGCCTTGGCAGACTTGTAATTTTAGGAGAGTTCCACTATTCCCTGATAAGAGCAGTAGACTGTGCATGAACTCTTTGTACTAACAGTACATTCTCCTTCTGGGAGTCTGAGGTTCTGGTGGACACATAGCACAAAATCGGTTTTCAATGAAACCTTGATTAATGAGTTTGTCTAGGTAGCAACATTTCATATGTGTTGTCACAAATCATTCATGGAATAATTAAAGAGTCCCATGCCAATCCACAAGAAGACTTTCAGAGTTTCTGCTGAGCTTCCTCAGGACTCTACCCCAGTTGCCTTCTCCCTTTGATGATTCTGCTTTAAAATGTTTAACTACAACAAATCTCTACTATGAGTATAACTATACGCTGAATCCTGTGAATTCCTCTACTGAATGAATCCTTGAAAATGGGGAGATCTTGGGAGTCTCCATTACACTTGTAATATTTGACAGATAAGTATAGACTGATTTTAGTCTACAAGAAAATTCCAGGATGTCTTGAGTTCAAGTTATTTGTTTTGAGAAAATGGTAAAGGTATTTTATATTCAATGTAGTCAAGCTATATATTTTTGTTATTGTTGCTACACGCACACAATATAACAATATAATTTGGCCAATTATCACTCTCCAGCACTTCTGCCCTCACTCCCTGCCTCCCACACCTTAGGACCTTTCCTCTGTTCATCTCCCTTTGATTTTCATTGGACACCAGCTGCCACTTTCTTACTTTTAAAATGGCTGACAATAATGAAAAATCATACAAAGCACAGATCTTGGTCTTTGCTACCAAGTAAAAGAAGGAATCCCTGAAAATTATTACTAAACACAGCAGAAGGGAACAATGTGTGTTAAAGGGAATCATTACGGAGAATGTGAATGTGAAACTGTAAGCATTAAAAAGAAAATAATTTGTCCACAATTAATAGAAAGAAAAGACAGACAATTTGTGGCATTTGTTTTGAAGACAGGTAAGGAAACCCATGTATACTGTCTCTCCGCTATAAGCTGGTACAAGTCCTTCCTACTGGAGTCACCAGGAAAAAAAGGCATATAAAAGAGAAAAGTGTTCAACATTTTCTCTGTCTTTATTGTTTACTTTTGTGCCTTTGATTTTTTTTAAAGACAATTTTTTTTCAAGAGAGAGAAGGACAGTAAGAGAGAAAGAAAATCAATTTTGTTTAGTTTTTCATGTGACTTTCAATGCTCTGACACTTGGTTGTGTACATGGTGCTGGAGTTTGAACTCATGTCCTCATGCATGCCACGCAAGTGCTGTAACCATTGAGCCACCACTCCAGCCCCTGTACTTTTGAGTTTTACAAACAATATAGAGCTTCTCATAGAAGAGCTATAAATTAAATATGAATGAAAAAAAATTTATCACTCAATACCCTGCTATCCAGAGACAAGCAGTATGGCCTTCCTACGTATTACAAAATATTAATGGGAAACAAACTGGATGTATAATTTCTCCTTTCTGTCATTTAAACAATTTCTGAAGAATTATTCATGGTATGAGTTAGAATGTTAACAAACTTTCCTTATTTTGCCAGAGACACTCAAATGGGCCTTGCAATCTCTGAGCCCAAAGTCTAAACATCTACTATTCAAACCACTGGAGAATCTCAAGGTGAGGGAATAATCATTGCTCCCTGCAATGGCTCAGGTTTATATTTGCTAAAGATACAGAAATAAAGTGAACACAGCAACACTCTCTACAGAGCGACCAGTCCAGAGCTGAAAACAAGCAGCACACAATGTTGCCCTACAAGCCAAGTGACACCATCACACCCCAGCCACTGGGAGGAGAGAGGCAAGACTGATACTGCAGCCTCAAAGGTGTTCCTGGGAGTCACAGAGTCCCCAACTCTCCACTGGCTGAAAAGGAAGTGACAGTGAGGCAGTTCTACTGCTTAGTGGCTGAATAAGCTCAAATGATTAATCTCCTTAGCCTCATTTTTATCGAAATAAAACGGGAATGAATTTATCAACCTCAAGGAGTTGTTTAACAATTGATTTATAATGTCTAGCATAGACAGAAAAAATGAAAAAGAATATCTGAAACAAAAATCTTGTATAACTTACTAATTGCTACTAAAGAGTAAAGTGCATTATTGCATTTTTTTTAAGTGGCAGGGGGTGGAGGGGGCCAAGGACTTAATTTACAAAGCTCTGCAAATCAACCTACAAAACCATCCCAATAGCCCTGTAAATGGCATCTTTAAGTCACCAAATTGTAAGTTTTTCACTCTGAACCCTGTCTTCCTACGGCATGTAAGATAATATGACCTTCAACAAAGGGCCCCCTTCTCAACATCAGCCCATTTTCCAAATCTGTTTTCAAAAGCATATATAACTCAGACAGAACTTTGATGAATGAATGACAACTAAACCTAAAATCTAAAATTGTTCAGTTGCTTTGATGTTCTATAAAAATGCAGAATTCGGGATGAGAGATACAAACTGGATTTCCCAGAAAATGAGCCTCTGGGCCTGTGATATGCTGCAGAATTAACAACTCCACTTCTGAGATGTCTATTAAAATGTCTCCTTGCTACAGGAGATGACCCCAGGACATACCAAAACCATTAACTTGATGCACCTTGGGAAGATTTTGATTCCAATCACAATTTTTGAGGCTCTCATAGAACATACTGGACTCACTCACAAAGAATAAGAACAACTTCGGAATAGAGAAAGTACACTTATCAAAACAAGCAGCTTTACCCACATATTAAGACAGCATAAACATAAAATAACTGAACAAAAAGTCCTAAGAATCCAGCAGAAAAAGACAGGTGACATATTATAGTAGGAAAGGTCCTGGGTTTGACGCGAGCAGAGCTCAAGCTGTTGTGTCCCTATCCTTGAAACACTGCTGGCTGTTCCCATCTATGAAAAGAAACAGCATGTTTAATAAGATAACAGGGGAATGGATACGATGCCCCAGTTCATAGGGATCTGGGGCCTCCACAGTGAGCCGTCATCATTATTATTATGGTTTTTGCCTTTACTGCGTCTAGATTCACAGTCTTCTCTAAAAAATAAAAGATATTGTAACCTCAAATTTTCAATATTTCACATACTAATGGATTACAGTGGAATCAGCAAGGGCTTTAGAATGAGATAGATCAATTTAATTCCAAATCAGCCTCTTCCCCTATCTATACCTTGAACAGTTATTTGTTTCCTTAATATTGTCAGTTTCCAGTAAAAATGGGTTGTAATTATGCCCAGCATAAAACATCATGTGAATAAGAATTTTGATTTTTCTCCTTTATTGCTTTTGCTACTGCTTCACCACAGCAGAACACCAAGAACAAAGCCTGGAAAGGGGGCCCGGATTCCAAAACGCATTCAGAAATGCTGAGGATGACAAGCACACATGAGCACAGCACGTATGATGACACCAGGTGCAGCATAAAGTACAAGGTTAATGGCCACTGAGCAGCAAATAAATCACAAGTCATTTACTACAAGCTCTGTGATCTGTCTGGGGAAGAAGGGACACTGGTAAAACACCCAACTGAAGACTACATAGCCAACAACTTATCATGCCCACTACCATAGCTGAGATGCTCTCCTTCAGGGTCCACCTGAAGAAAAAATAAGTGGAGTTTCTCCTGCCCCTTTTTATAAGTGAGGAAAGGTAAAGGTTGATGTATTTGAGAAATAAAATAACAAAACACTGTGCAAAGACTTATTGTGTTATTCAAAGAAATCTTTCAAAATGACAACAGTATGCACAAGAGAGGGACCTCTATTTTCTCCACCAGCTTGTCCTTACTGAAAAGAAAGGTTAAATACATGAAATGGGTCAGGTAAATTAAGAAAAAAAAAAAAATAAGTAAACATGAACTAAGCAGAAAATAAATTAAAAGTAATTTACTACACACATGCAAAGATTTACTAAGTCATGAGATCAGTTTTGAGGCAGAGGACACTGGCAAAACACCCACTCGCAGAAAAGTTTAGCCAATGGCATACCAAGCCCACCCATGGCTGGGATGCTTCCTCCAGGGTTTACTTGGATATTTCATATCCCTAATTTTGTCCCCAAAATAGGGGATTCTGCCCATTGCCTCACAAATTCAAAGTAAAGAGACCATACTTCTCAAGGACAGAAATCCCATTCATTCACTAAATATGGTAATTTCTATCAAACATCTTAAAGCATTTTAAAATTCCTAAATTCATGATGACCAAGAGATCATATAATTTTTCATGTAAATTGTATATTCTGATATACAGAAACAACAAGCTTCTGTCAAGAGTATCAAAACTGGACATTTAATTAGGCTCATTCATTTCCTTAATGATGCCTCATACAGAAGGTGCAATGGGCTCTACAAAAGAACGGAAGACAGCAGTCTGGTCTTTTAGGGATACTCTCAAGAAAACACAACTACAAAGAGTAAATTGTTGATCTGCTGAAGCAGTGGGTGAGTGGTTACAGTACTTGCCTGGCATGCACGAGGTCGCGGGTTCAAATTCCAGCACCCTTATACACAATGAAGTGTCAGAGCAACAAAAGTCACGTGAAAAACTAAATTAAAAAATTAATTCTCTCTCACACTGTTCCTCTTAAAAAAAAGAGTAAATTGTTGAATTTGAAATTGAGTGCCCAGAATGTTACAAAACTATCTGGATTCTTCTTTCATATAAATTCAGAAATATGAACTTTATCAAGATTTGCCCTTAAGCATAAGAATAAAGTGTTCAAATATTAATTACACATAACTCTATAAAACAAAGTTCTCATCCTACTCAAGATATCTTCCTATACACTTAAAAGGTTCAGATGTTGGAAAATAAGCCCCTCAAAATGACACCTTCTCTCTAAAGTAAGATGCACTACAATCTTTGTAGTTGAAGACAAGATTAGTTTGCAGTCCTTTATATAGTAAATTCACGTCTAAAAGTGTCTTTTTAAGAGCTGTCAATGTTAAAATGCTGTTTCTGGTTAACAAAAGCCATGCACCCACATCACCATGAGTTAGGGTTCTGAGACGCCTGCCACTAGTGGAGTTCAGTAGATGATAGATTTACACATCTTTATGCACCTCTCAGAGGCTTTTAGCTGTCTGACACACCAACTGATTGTCAAAGCTTTTCAACAGATCTGACACAAGGCAAGAGTGAACCAGAAATTGACGGGCCCTGCAAGGCTAATGATGCCATGTGGGGCCCTGCAAGGCTAATGATGCCATGTGAGAATATTTTCAAATTTAATTTAAGAATGCTTCTCCCACTGTCTTGCAACTTATATCTCCCTAGCACTTAGCATGGATATCATTTTATAGTATGTGCATACATTTAAAATCCACTGAAATAGAAACTGAACAACAATAAAGAAAGGTAGTGTACCTGAAGTAAGATGATTATTTTCATGGAAAATACTGTGAACAACGAACTTTTGCATCTCTGTGTCAGTTTTCAGTCTTTCAAAATATCAGGAAGCTACTTTAACTCAAAGGTGAGCATAACTAGCTGGCAAAGAGCATTGGGGTTGCCTTGGAATCCAGTTCCGATGCAGCATTTCAATGATAAACTATGTAATGTAACTGCTTAAACATCTGATTTCTCATCCACAAAAGAAGAACTGTCATCACTTCACGGAAGAGAATTACTGAAACTTAGTTCCAGTCATTGTGCTAACCTCACCTATATCCATCTCACTTAATCCTCAGTGAGAACATGATTATGATGATGAAGAAAACTAAAACTAGTACCTCAATAAATAATTTTGGCACTGTGACTCTGTGGATATAGCTAACTAATGTCAGGACTTTCTGAATGGAAGGGGAATCTATAGTTAAAAGCATTCTGAGGGGAAGGTTCTACAAACCAAAGTCAAATGCTGTCCAGAAGTCCAAACACTGAGTATGAGATGGAAAGTTCGCTGCCAAAAATTCTAGTTCTCACTATCCAAAACACTCTCCTTTTCCTCATGGCCTGCATTCTTTCCTCTCACTTCCTCTCCGTCTCTATTTTTCCTTCTCACATTTTCTGTCTCCCTACACCCCTGAGCTGCCAAAAGTCTAGATAGTCATTTCCATGGCCAATCTAGTAAAATTAAAATTATGGTTTTATAATTAACCTTTAAATTACAATACAATTAATGTAGTAAAATTCAGCATCTCAGAAGTGTACATGGTAGAAGTGTACACGTCTAAAAATTTCAAAGAAAGAATACAGTTGTCCAACATCCAACACACTCAAGATATACAATTTCATCAACACAAAAATTTCCTTGTGCCCCCTTTTAGCTAAGGAGACAAGCCCTTTATCAAGGATGTTCTGCAAATATTATCTCCAGGCCTGGGGTATATTTTTTCATTTTCTTCACTGTTTGGAAAAACAGAAGTTTGTTTTTTTTTTTTTATAAAAGTCAATTCATCAATTTTGCTTATAGGTCAAGATGTCATCATCTAAAAGATTTCTGTCTAACCACTAGTCACAAAGATGTTCTCTACAAGTTTTACAGCTTCTAGCTTTATATTAGCCTCCTACACGATCCAATTGCAGTTGAATTTTGTACGCAGTATAAGCATGGATCAACATTCAAATTTACAGACTTTAAATTGTTCATCTGTTGAAATAAACTGAATGCAGTGGAACTTTTACTGAAAATGAAATGACCTCATATGCGTGAATTTATTTCTGGAATCTCTATTCTTTTTATTGTTTTGCATGTCTATCATTTTACTCAATATCTTAATTATTGTAGTTTACGGTAAGTACTGAAAAAAGTCATTTTATTGTTCTTTGCAAAATTATTTTGGTTATTCTAATTGCTTTCCCTTTCCATAAACATTTCAGATTCTGATCATAATTTTGTATAATAAATCCTGCTGGAAATCAGACTGGGAATATACAGATTTATTTTGTGGAGAACAAATATTTTTAACAATATATGTCACAATCAATTGTATCTCTCTGTTTAGGTCTTCTTTGATTGCATTTATCAGTGTTTCCAACATACAGACGTCCATATCTGCTAATAGAGTTAAGTATTTCATTATTTTGGTATTCATTTCACTGCTAGCAAATAGAATATAATGGATTTTTACTTTTGTCTAACCACTTGAAAACTTGCTAAACTCACCCACTGGTTTTCTTAGCCTTCTTTCTTGTAGATTCTTTGGAATTTTATATAAATAAAAATCTTCCTATAGACACTATTACTTCATTATTATCTTGCCCAAAGCACAGGCGAGAATCTCTGTTCAGTTAACATGCTGATGGAAACACGACTCATGACTCCCTTCCAATCTTGTGGGTGTGGAGATGGGAGTTGAAATCCAGGGTGTCAACATTAAGTCTAACGTTAACAGTAGGTTTTCTGTAAATACCCTTTAACACACTGAGGAACTTCTTTCTGTGTCTACTTTATTATGAGGTTTTATTGTGAATAGATGATTAATTTTGTCAGTTTTTTTCTGCATCTATTGATATGATCTAACAGGTTTTATTAATCCAGCGATATGACAAACTTTATTGACATACTTTTGAAAACTGAACCTGCCTCACGATCCCAGGATAATACCAACATACTTTTGGCTAAGCAGTGCTAATTCAGTTTACAAATATCTTGAACATTTTTAAAATCTATATTTGTGACAGATATTAGTTTACAATTTTCTTTTCTGTTAATGCCTTTATCTAGTGTTGGTATTAGGGTAATGCTGGTCCCATGGATGACAATGGAAAATATTCTCTCTAGATTAAATTTTCTGGAAGAGTTTGGGTAGAATTTGTGTAAGTTTTTCCTTTAACATTTTTGTGTTAGTCAGCTTTTCATTTCTGTGACCAAAATAACAGATAAAAACAACTTCAAAGAGGAAAAGTTTATTTTTTACTCACAATTTCAGAGTTTCAGTCCATGGCTGAAGGACACCATCACTCTGGGATGAGGTGAGGCAGAGCCTCAAGACAGAAAGGTGAGGCAGAGGAAAACCAGCTTAGCCTGCGGCAGCCAAGAAGCAGAAAGAGACACCACACAAGAGACAGGGACAAAATGCATGATCCCCAAGTCACAGCCCTAGTGACCTACTTCCCCCAGCCATGCTCCACCGGCCTATCTCAGCGCGTGGTAATCTATTCAAATTATCAATCCACAGGTCACAATACAGTTCTCATAAACATCTCACCTCTTGTACTAGCACAGGCGCTTTGGGGGTTACCTCATATCCACACTCTGACAATAAAATATGCCAACAATGGTATCTGGGCCTGGAGTTTAATTCTGGAAATACTTTTAATTACAAACTTAACTTCAGTAAAAGATGAAGAAGTATTGAGATTATCTGTCTCATATTGGGTAAACTTTTTGATATTTTGTTCATTGCAAGGAATTTGTTCAAGTCAACTAAACTGTCTGTAATTTCCTCGTTGTCCTTTCAGTCACTCTAGGACTTGTCACACCTCCCCCTTTTCATGCCTGACACTGATAATTTGTGGCACCTTCTTTTTTTTCTCAATCTGGCTAAAAGTGAATCAATTTTACTGGTCTTTTCAAAGGTTAGCTTTAGGTTTCACTGACTCTATTTTTCTTCTGTTTTCAACAATCTGGTATAAACTATATCCTTCCTACTATTTGCTCTGGTGTAAAAGTTGTTCTTTTCAATTTTGTAATGCAGATGATTCCATCATTAATTATATATATTTTTTAATTTAAGAAGTTAAAGCTATAAATACATTTTAACAACGCCTCAACTTGTTTTCCACAAACTATGATGTACTGCATTTTCATTTTTAATTAATTCAAAACATTTTCCAATTTCCCATATGAGTTCCTCTTTAATCATGGGCAATTTAGAAATGTGTTCTTTAATTTTTCAATACTATTTTCACATCTGCCTGTGAATCTGTACTGATCAGGAGGGGAAAAAAGAAAGAACTCAAATTTTTTTTTAAGTTAAATAAATATCTGTGTATTTTCTTGGCATTTAATTATTCATACTTATTCTATGCATGAGAAAATGTGTTCCAAGTAGTAAAAGTAAACTGAAAAAACACAGAGCTTTACTTGTAATCCTAGCTATTCCAGAAGCTTGGGTCAAAGAGGTCAGAGGGCTGCAAATGCATGGTCAACTTGGGCAACAGAGTGAGGAAAAAAAGGGGGCGAGAGGCAAAAACAAAATTCACCATAATATCACTTACAGATACACCATGGACTACCATACGCTATGGCTATTTTAATAACATATTACTCCAGGAATGATACTGCTAACGTAACATTAACAATAATAAGAAGGATCATTTAGTGAGCACTGGGTAAGTGCTCTACGTGCCTTATGTTATTTGAAACCTACAATAATGATAAAACATATATGTGATCTTCATTTTTATTTTTAAAATGCTCACTGAGAATGTAAAGAGTGAAAAGAAAGCTTTAGTTAGAAACTGGGGGGGGAACATAAACATTCAAGAGAGAAGAGGAAGACTGCCCAAGAAACCAAGTGGCCAAAAAGAGAAAAGGAACACAAAGGGAGGGCTGTCAATGAAAATCAAGGACACATTTTGGAGGAAGATAGCACATTCTGAAATAATTGGTTTGTGGCAGAGATGTGAACCCGGGTATTCTGATGCAAAAGTTCTTAGCCATTATTATTACATTAAATGTTTTTACATATTACAGCAAATGGTACACCTAAGGAACAGTCAGCACTACCTTGAGTGTAAATCGGGTAATTAAATTCTATAAATGAAACTTAAAACGTAGCCTAATGAATTTCTATGTGAGAGAAATAAGCAAAGATGTCATGAATACTGGTGGACTCACAGTAGGACCAAAGGAAGAGGTAAATACAATTACACTTAAAAAGTGTTGATTTTTCATAAAATGTATTTATTTATATGTGTCTGAGTATCACAGACATATAATATGCTATTTAAACACACCCTTGATTATAACACAGTATGGTAAAATGCTATATCCTGGGGTTGGGGATTTAGCTCAGTGGCAGAGCGCTTGCCTAGCATGCGCAAGGCCCCGAGTTCAGTCCTCAGCCCTTAAAAAACAAAACAAAACAGTGCTGTATCCTTCCAAGTTCTCTACTCTGTAGAAAAAGTGTCAAAACTCACGATTCCAACTAATGGTGATCACTTGTGTGGAGTTAAAGGTAGCTTTCTTTTTGTATTTGAGATTTTTTTTTAAAAAGCTTCTTGATAAACACAAATCTCTTTTTTTTAATAAATCAAGATTAAGAATCTTATATGATGTAAATATTCAAATTTTAACCCCAAATAAGCAAATTAATTGTCAATAGTACAACTAATCTCTGTAGGAGATGCGCTATGCCTTGTGTGTCTCAGGCTGATAACCTGAACTCTGAGCCTGGCCTGTCATTTTCTTAGAATGCTCT
This sequence comes from Aplodontia rufa, assembly GCA_004027875.1. Classification (NCBI taxonomy): domain Eukaryota; kingdom Metazoa; phylum Chordata; class Mammalia; order Rodentia; family Aplodontiidae; genus Aplodontia; species Aplodontia rufa. Next base: position 22,853 of record PVKS010000872.1, on the reverse strand, counting down.
GAGAGAAATAAAATGTGATTAAGGATGAACACATCTTGCTTGCTAGTTTGCTTACCTCAATGTAGGTGGGCTGTCACCCTCTACATGCACAGCAAGTTGAAGTTAAAAGGCTGTCATGCCTTATCTATCCAGAATGCCCTTGCTTTGTGTTAAGCAGCACAGCTTTGGGGTGGGGGCGGGGCATTCCAAATCAGTCAGTGGCAAAGAGTACAGAAATAGTAATACTGTCATGGACAGGAAAGGGGACTCAATAGTTCTAAGGCTATCACTAAGATAAATGAAGTTTTGAAATTAAATGGTGATTGCCCATCAAACAGAGAAGCCAGAAAATGCACATATATTAACTGCTAGGGCTGCCAGGAAAAGGAATGATTTTCACATTGCTGGCTCCTTCATTTTCTAATTATTAAAAAAAAAAAAAGAATTCTTAGAGAACTGTCAACTAAGACAAGTACTCAAGTGTTCTTTTCTTTTTTCCTCCCCAAAAATGCATGTGGGTAGCTAATTTCCTTCTTAGCTATAAGTTGTCCTATAAATTAAAGTGTTTTGTAAATGTTCAATTATTTTTAAAATACTTATAAATAATTTGAGAAACATAAGAAAAGGATAATATCAAAGAAAAATATGTCTGGACAGTTTCTTATTACAGAAATTTTAAAGCAAGTATCTGCAGCAGTACTGAGTTTATGCCTTTTACTGGGAACTATAAAAGAAGTAACAATGAACAATGACAACATAATCCCTCAAGTCTTTTTGGGGACCAAAAACAAAACAAAACAAAACCCTCAACATCACTACCAATTAGAGAAATGCAAATTAAAAACTACACTAAGATTTCACATCACTCCTCAGAATGGCAATTATCTAGAATATGAACAACAATAAATATTGGGAGGATATAGGGGAAAGGGTACACTCATACATTGTTATTGGAATTGTAAATTGATACAACCACTCTGGAAAGGAGTATAGTGATTCCTCAAAAAACTGCGAATGGAGCCACAATTTGACCCAGCTATCCAAGTCCTTGGTATATATCCAAAGGATTTAAAATCAGCATACTACAGTGATACAGCCACACAAATGTTTAAAACAGCAAAATTCACGATAGCTAAACTATGGAACCAACGAAGGTGCCCTTCAACAGATGAATGAATAAAGAAAATGTGGTATGTATATGCTCAGTCACAAGGAAAATGACTTTATGGCATTTGCCAGCAAATGGATGGAACTGGAGGCTATGCTAAGTGAAATAAGCCTGGGTCCAAAGGTCAAAGGTCAAATGTTTTCTCTGATAGGGGGAAGCTAACCCAAAATAAGGAAAAGATCAACAAACAGAGCAGACAAAGGGGAAGGAAAGGGAGGGAGAAAGGACAGAATAGGGAAAGTTTGTGGAATGAATTAGACCCAACATTCCTATATGCATAGATAACAATACACAGTCAATCTCATCATCATGTACATCAACAAGATGTTAATTTAAAAAAGAAAAGCTATTAGTAAATAACAGATCAGTAGAGAAGAGAAAAGAGAACAGGGGGTAGAAGGAAGGAAGGAAGGGGAAGGGGAAATACTCGGGACTGAATTAGAACAAGTTATGCTTCACACTTTTATAACTGTTTCCTTGTATATTCTATTGTCATATCTAAAAAAGAACCAATAAAAATGAAAAAGAAAAAAAAATGCCTATAGAGAGGACCTGATTCATGCCCTCCTTTTGTGTTTCCAAAACCACCAAAAGAACATACAATATCCAGTCAGTTTCAGTCCTAAATCTGAAACTTTCCAGCACGTAAACCTATCCATCTCATGCACCCTGTAATTTAACACCAAACACTATAATTAGCTAGATAAGTAGTCACTGAATAAAAGACTGACAGCTGAATAAGAGAAAGGCTCTTTAATTTATAATTTCCCTCAAAATCATTAAAAAGAAAACAAGGTCCCAGTGACTTAGGAGGCTGAGGCAGGAGAATCCCAAATTCAACAACTTAGGGAGACCTTGTCTCAAGATAAAAAAATAAAAGAGGGTTCAATCCTGAATACAAAAAAAAAAAAGAAAGAAAAAAAGAAAAGAAAAACAAAAAACAACAAAAAAAGATAAAAAGAAAAAACAAAAAGAAAATTTTATTATATTTCAAGTATACGTTTTGTGTCAGAAATCATCTAAATAGATCCCCACAATAACAATGAAAGCTGTTATTCCACCACTGACCCCAAGGTGAAAACAGTCAAGTACAGGGCTGTGACATCACAAAAGCCAGAAAAAGACAATTTGAAAAGACCTGTGCAGCACTATCGTGGTTTTGGTGGTGTGGGGAGCGGGGGTATGTTTTCAACCCAAACTACAGTGGCTGGCTGGTGTATTACATTTCATTCCTCTTAAAGTTTTTAGAATTAAATATGGGTCAACACATTAAACACATCAACAAGTGACACTCATTGAAATAAATCATACTAAATGGCCAGCATATTATAAGCTATTCTGACACTACCACTGCTTTCATAAATAAAAAATGAGAATTAAACTTTCATAGTAAAATATTTCACCAGACTAGATTGCAAATTTTGACACAGTCAATTCATCATTGTAAAAATCAGATCAGGCTTAGTCTGCTCCGGTCAGAAAGCTCATTATTCTATTAAAATTACACCTTTGCCAGTATGTAATGATTCTTTTTGTTGAAAAACTCTATTATTTAGTAAAAATATTTCACAACATTTTTTTTTTGCTTTGTCCAAAGCAAATAAATGTTAAAAATTGATGACTTTTTAAAAAGAAATATGAGCAACAAATGGCTCTGGGGGAAGTTTTAATTAACCTTACCTAAAATAAAAAGTGGTAAATTTATTCAACTATTTTTCCATTCATTGAAAGTAAGATATTTTATTTTTAAAGAAAAATGGGAAGTATTTTATACTCAAAACAGAAAAAATATGTAATTTAAGATTTTATCCTAATGACAGAAAACTAGTAGTTTTCTAAAAGAAATTAAAAAAAAAACATTTCAATTAAAACTGAAATTAAACCTAAGAAATTCTGAAATAAATACATTTTTCCTGGGATTGAGACAATCCTACGCACTTCCTATTGTATGTCCCCTTTCATGAGCAGCCTCACATCCTGGCAACAACATTCAAGGACAGTTTATTATTTTCTGACTGTAGGACACATTCCTCTTTCATCAGAGTGCTGAATTTCCCTACTTGTTCATCTTTTTTTATAAATCATACTATTTCATTTCCATAAGATTTTGTTTTAATGTTCAATTAATTTCCTTTTCTCTAACAATATAAATGAAACTTCTAGAGCTGACTGTGTCTTACTTGACTCCTGTACTACAGAAGGTATATAGAGCAAAAGGTTCAATACTATCACTAACCAAACCGGCATCCAGAGACAGAGCAGTTGCTCACTGCCCCCTACTCCTAACAGTAACTATACATACCTCAGCCCTTTCTACCTACATATCCAGGAGCAGAAGAATTCTAGGATCTTTGCATAAGGCTCCCCTGAGCCATTCTCAGGGGGTTTATAATGCCCTCATTAAGTAGGCCTAATATATACTTTTCCCACTAAACCCTTTGCCTCTTTCACTCTTCATGGCTCTGTGTGTGGACAGTCAATCATCCAGTTGCTCATGTGAGAACCTTGGTGTCATTCTGTCCTCCATGACAGCTGTTCACCAAAACTTAACCAAATACTATTTTCTTAAGCATTTGTTGTAAAAATTAAGTGATTATCAATGAATTTATCATACTATGATATACTAAAATCCACAGATTTACCTTGCATTTAAAATCAGTAGTTTAACCCATGAATAATTTGTTCACATAATGCATTAGTCATATGTAATATCCGTTTCTCCAAATTATTCAGACCCTCCAAACATTGGCATGAATCATTACCAGACATTAAAGATCACATTCATTAGGATCACCACTGATTTCATCAATTTACCTCTGAAGTACTGGAAAGGAGTCAAGCTGATAGTGACAAATACAAGTTTTCTAAAATTCTAACTTTCACCTAGAAAGCTCACATTCTATCATGGGAAATAAATGCTCTTACTCATTTTTTAGGAAATGTCTATCAAATACACAGGTCAACATAAAGATTGCTTGTCAGTCATTCTTTAAAACAGATATTACGTGAAAAAAGCTGATAGCACAGCTTACAACTCAAACTATCACAGAAATGCTAGGGCTTTTTAGAAACTTTCTATTGTCACACTTAATACAGAAAATGAAAGTGTTCAAGAACAGAACATTAATGCAATTAATAACTTTACGACTTTATCAAGGAACCTCCTAGGTAATTAGCTTTCTTTAAAAATCCAAGTGTGGGGACAAGAGCAGTGGCTCAGCAGTATCATGCTTGCCTAGCAGGCACAAGGACCTGGGTTCAAACCCCAGCACCGCATACACAACTAAGTGTCAGAGCAACAAAAACCAGAAGAAAAAAATAAAGTTGATTCTGTCTTTCTCTCTCACTCTCCCTCCTATGAAAAAAACATCCAAGTGGGTGGCAGCAAAGAACACAATGACTACCAGAACAATTTGGTGTCGGTTTGATTTCTGATAAGGTACCAGTCATTCTTCAACAGTGTGTGAGCTAGACCAGGCCTGTACAAGCTCCTGAGACTTGACTGCTAAGTTCTCAGAAACCTTGAGAGCTGGTTAACATCACATTGGCAGTATGAAATTGAATATGGTGAGCCTAATTCCACCAATGAAATCTACAAAAGTGATAAATCAGAGCCTTCCCCTGCCTCCTTTTTCCAGAAAGCTGGTTTTTAAATATTTATCAGCACATCACTAGCTTCACCAGCCCTTGCATTTACATCTTAATCTGAAATTAAACACTTGGAGAAGCCTGAAGAGGGATTAAAAGCATGGTCTTCAGGTCACACATTCTTAGTGGCAAAGTGATATGGTCAAGATGTCAGAGTCAGAGGAGACCAGGCTTGTCTTTGAAATTTGAAAGGACCTGAGAACCTTCTGAGAGGTGGCCCAATTCATTTTCTCTATGACAGCATAGAGGGCAAAGCCAGAAACAGTCAAAAGAGAATCCTGGTCAAAGAGCTGTCATGGGCCCGTGGTTCCCAGTGCTACACCACTGAAGACTCCCAGCTGCATCTTACAAACTAAAAGAAGCAAGACCAGAGGCTAGCGTTCAGCAAAACCATGTTGAACAAGATGGCTTTCAACACCAAACGACTGTGCTCAAAATGAAGCAAGGTCTATATTGCTTTAGACTCCCATGTTAGAGAATAGCAACCTATTTTCTAATGCTTTATAGCAATAACTGTAGGGAAAGGTTGTGAAATCTCAGATGTCTGCAGAAAAAACCCTGTATGCCATGCTCCCATGGAGATGACAGAATATTTGTATTTAATGGTACTCCATTCAAAAGAAAATTCCTGCAGTTCACAAACTACTCAAAGTTCATTTAATATAGTTAAGTTCTTACCAGCGTGAGAAAAATAAGGGGTACAAATTACTTAATGTGGTTAATCCTAACTTCCACTGAATGCAAACTATAAAACAGGCCTTTCCCTTATTCATTTAACCCTCACAACCATACCAGTTTACAGATGAGATTTAAGGTGGGGGGCGGGAGAGGGGAGGGCAGGGATCCCTGGCCAAGGTGCGAAAGTATAGGACGTAGGACTCAAGAGTCTAAACCGAAGCCTCCACTCTCGATCTCAATGAAAGAGACTTCTTATGATTACATGATTTTACAGGCAACACAGATAAATACAGAGAATCTTTGATACAGAGATCAACAGAGCCAATCTGAAAGTAGCTGATGGTACATGAGCTTATGTTAGACAAGAATACCCCTGAACTGTATGACCTTGCCTAAATTTTACCACAGTGGCTCATGCTAAATTAACTTTATACAACATGCACTTTTTAACATTTTGTTAACTTTTAAAACCTTCTTCTAGGGATAAATAACCTATTTTAGTCTAAAATATTGAACAAAGAAAAGTGGCCTCCTACTCCTAGCAAAACAAAGAATAACGAATCTACTGTTTTATAATGACTGCACCTTTCCAAAACTATAACCTCTCTCTTTCAATCACTGTTGACCAAGCAAAACCCTGAAGATTGTTTAGAGCTGTCTAACAGCGGCCTCAGTTTGGCATGTGTTTGTTGGTATTGACCCAGTCAGTGTTAGAGTGAAAGGAGTGACCTCATCTCTGGAACCCTGACCCCAGTTCACTCAATTAGAAGATCTGTCAGTAATCACTACTCACACAGACAAGATCAGGAAAAAACGGACCATTCTGCAATGCAAGCTAAAAAAAATATTACTCTCTCATACTACTCTTTAATCAGGAATTATTTAAAGTTCTACTTATCTAATGTTTTCAAAACTAGTCTAAAGGAAAAAATTAGTTCAAAACTAAAACTTTAAAGGCTCCAATCAATTTCCTTTTGCCTTGCAGTTTTTCTCTCAACAGATAAAGAAAAATACATAGTAACGTTTCGTGCATTTACACATTTTCTCCTACACACATCTACAGACTTCAGAAGGTATATTATTTATAGTCATGTCCATGTGACATTTTCCATTTTACTCAATAGACTTTATGGTTTGGTATTAGAGCAATATACAAATTTGACAGTTTGCAATAGGATCTAGTCCCTGCAGCAAATCATTCTGACAGTTAAGTACTATACAGTCACTAATGTGCTTTTTATTTTAAATAACTACACATAGTTTTAAATCCTACAACGTGGAAGACCTATCCATTGAAATCTTGAAGAATACTGTTATAAAGTTATTATAAATTTGTATTCTGGACATATCAAATACTACAAACCCCACACACCATGTCACCATCACTTTATCTGTAGTATCTTCTTATTCCTCTGAGTTGAAATAAATTTGCTCATTTTTGTCAATGTTTACTATTTTTTTTTAGAATTTATCTGCCTTTAAAAATGGCTGCACATGTGAATAAATCTGTACATGAGTTAATGCTGGAATGATTACTTTTTTATTGCCTTTTACAACACTACTTTTTTCTTTTAACATGATAAAAGATAATCAATGTGTCTTTATATTTTCTAAAATGCATCCACAGAGACCTTGTCAAATTCAACACAAATTCCTTTAGAAAGACAGCGAAGTTGCTCACGAATACTGCTGGAACATTAACTAAATAGAACTCTGAGCGATCTTATAGCAGCAGAAGCAGACCCCCATCTCTCTTTTGTTAGTTCTATTTTTAGTATTCAGTACATCTGATAATATGAGTCAGTTTGCAACAGCACATGTGCCTTCCTCTAAGAAATAGGAAACCTGATTGTATTTTTCCCCCTTGATTCAACTCTTCAGATGGAATACCACAGTGAAACCACTCTATTTTCAGAATTGATGTACCTTTCAAAACTATAATCTTTGGCTTTCAGGTTCACTATTATTTGCCTTCAGGTACAAATTTTAAAGTGTATTGAGGCTTCTAAGCAGAATAGCATGGTCGCAGTCAGATACTGAACAACTTGTAGCTCAGTCATCATTACAGTGTAAATTCCTTTTCAAAATAATGTCCTTCACTCAGGAACACTTGTGCCTGGCCTGGTTCACTTGTCAAATAGGAACTGGAGGTCATTGACTGCCCTGGGGCAACGTTAGCTATTCCAAAATTCATTTCTCCCTCCGTATGACTGTAGAAATAGGATTCACATGTAAAAATCATAGGATCATCTACAGATAAAGCAAGCAAAGGCACTACTATGCCAATAAGAGGACGGGTGCATTCTTGATCAGTGAACAATCTCAAGTTCATTATGCAACAGAAGCAGCCAAAATAAGCATCTCCTGCACTGATGCATACAATTTAATATTTAGTTATTCTTACAACATTCATATACGGAAACTTCCTCCCCAATTAGAATGCAGAAGGGTTCACGAAAACTTTCCAAGATTTCTTACAACCCATGAATTTCCTTTGCTTTTTATGTTCAAAAATTTCAAAGATCTTATAATTAATCTACAAGAAATGGTCAATGGATGCAATAAACATTCATGAATTGATGTAATATCCATGAATTGTTTTTATACCTTTGCTAGGTTTTTTTAAATGTACTTCTTCTTAGATTTTATAGTCAAGTGTAAATATTTTTATGACAACCAGCTTCCTGACCATAATGCTGCCTTCTTTCTGTAATCATATATAAAAACATCATTTATTTGCTCTAAAATTAAGTCCTCAATTATTTGTTATCATTTTTGTAAGTAGTTTCTACTAAGAAAAAAGCTGCTCTAACTTAATGTGCATTTTTATGTATCTGCATCTTTATTCCCGTTTTCGTTTTTGTGCAATTTTGCTCTTTTTCTAGAGATTTAGTTATAACTATGACCAACCAATCACAATACTACAGAAAACAGAGCAGAAGAGAGGAAGAAAAGGAGACAAGCCTGAACAAATCCTAAAAGCTACACCATCTGAGGACCATTCTTTTCTTTTGTCTTTAGGCATACTAATCACCTATAACTTCAAAAATCCCTAGACTGGCCATCCTTGAAGCACATGCACGTAGGCGTAGGAAACGTCCTCAGTGTCCTCCTCATTCTTGGCCCTGAGAGATACAAGTGTTCTACTCTTCTCTGGTTCAGCAGAGGACGGCTACACAACAGAGAAGGGACAGGCAATAACAGAGCTTGCCACAAGATAACTATTCCCGTATGGAAAAATCATTCAGAAGCAAAGTATTTCATCATAAATGAGTAGGTAAGAAAAACACTAAGTAATCAAAAATCTCCACTGAAAAACCAGAATAACACGGAAGCTAACAGAGAAAACCATTCTCCCTATTAGAATTAGACTGGCCGCTCTGTGCCTCTTCAAGTAACACTCAGCTCTTACTCCCCTACAACAGATTCTTTTAAGCCACTGTTGTTTTAAACATAACCTGTAGCATGTTGGAATGGAGCAACAAGTACTTTAATAAGCTCTGAAATAATCACAAAAAAACTGAAATAGGGATGGAGACCACTACAAATATACAGTATAATTTTTAGTTCAAAAAAGCTAAACAATTATTAAACTATTTAAATCAATAAAAATAAAAGAATATCCTGAAAATAAATCTAGCATCATCATTGTTTTCCATTTAATGATTGAGTATGAGGCCATAGCCACAACGTCACCAGGCAAGGTAGAGATGAGGTGAAAAATCTTTGAAGTACATAACACACCACATCATGACCAACATGTCCACTAAAGAACAATGGAAAGGTGCTTTACTGTTTGCTACCTCGCTTTCTGAACCTGGTAATTACACCTAAGAAGGAAAATCTGCTCAAGTAAACAAATCCTTCCTAATTGCTCCACAAAATTCTCTCTCCACAAGTCATTTTTACAGAGGTGTTTCTCAAAAGCTGTAGGTTGAACCTCTGAATAAATAAATAAAAGGCTAACAACAGTACTAACGAAACACCTCCACATAAAACCCGATAAACCATATTCTAGAAAGACTGCTAATAAGGAATATTTTTAAAACAGCTTTCATAGTTCAGAAGACATTTTAAACTCAGAAAAAAACTAACTTGCCCCAAGGGAAAGAAGTTCTTTTCATATAGTTAAATGAAAACTTGAACTAAAATATTGTCATTTGGAATTGAGTACTTTGAATGCAAAACAAGCAATATTTCTGATGCCCGGTTTGCTATCTCTTGAGCTAGAGCACTGCAGTGTGCAACACACACACTCGGTGCAAGTGAGGGCTGGGCTCCCAAGACAGGACACTGAAGACAGGAAGTGTTAGTTTAAGGGCAATGCGCTGCGAATATGGTGCAGCAGTGCCACCTAGTGGGCTGCTGCTGCTGCTGCTGCTGCTTCTGTTATTGCCAGGAAAACCAACTTGTCCACTTCAGTTTTCAATCCCCAAATGATAACAGATTCCAAGATCAGAACTATTAACCTCAAATATAAAGGAGGAAAGGTGAGACTACCAAATGCCTCCAGTCATAATCATCTTAAATCAAAATTACAAATAATGAATAATAATTTGCTAACTGATTCATTTCATAAATATTTACCCAGTTGTTACTATGTACACATGTACCCACATCACAGAATTTTAATCTTTAGTGAAACTTCATTAGTATACAATTGGTAATTCAATTTCTATAGGAAAAGATAATGTTAAAATGCTAAATTACATAATTCACAATTACATGCATATGTTGCCATATTTTATAACTTTATTGAAAAACCTGTAATTCATTCATCTTAAATTGTTTACAATTAAAAATAATTTCAGAATTTTTGTTCTCCAAGTCTCCAATTTGAGTCTATCAACCAAGAAGTTCCCTATAAATGATAAAAACGAAAACTTTCTTCTCATGTCTTCCCTGGAAACTAGTTAATATTCAACCAGGAGGCACTCTACATCTCAAGATGTATCTGGCAATGGCAGGGTTTGTTTGGTCAGATACTGTATGGAATGCTCTTCTAGACATGACAGTACCCACCACCAAGAATTAGTTAGTCTAATATGTAAAGTAACACCATGCTTGGTAAATCCTAAACTGATGTTAGAGAAGCCAAGTCTTATTCGAAAATAAACATTGTTTGCCATAACAAAAAATAACTGGTAAAATAAATTGATTCTGACATACCAGTAATTCTTATTGTTCCTTATTTACATGAATATGAATGTAGATGAACAGTCAAGAGTTCAGAAAAGGCACGATGCACGCAGTTCCAGAAAAAACTAACCAATGCAAATACACATTTTCATTCACTAAACAGGCACAGCAAAATAACTTGCCTGGACTCACTTTGGCCTGGATAAAAAAGCATGCAAAACTACCACTCTGGCTTCTTGCTGGTCGTACTCCTGTTAGATTACCGTTTAAACTTCAAAAGAATGCCAATGTCGCACGAATGCACCTTTAATCCTGTGCACTGGGCACAGCATCCTGTTTCTCGGGAAGATGTCTGTCTACTACTCATAAAAATGACCATTTGTAAATGTTATTATTCAAAGTCCCGAGTCTGGTCACCATGGGGCACTACTAAAGACTGGGACACAGGACCTGTCACCAAGATCATAGCTCTTTCTTCTGAATTCATGATGAAAAGTCATGCAGGCTGCCAGGCAATGCACCCTTTCAAACTACTACACACCTTTGGAGTGACATGTTTTCCAAAACAAAGTTTCCCTTGTACTAACCTGCTAAAGATAATCACAGTGATCATTTTAATAAATACTATTCCAAAATCATCTCCATGAACATAAAATTATATAAAATAATCCATTTTCTGATAATTTTTTTACCTAAATATGTGTACTAAATAGTCTGTGGAACAGCTCTATATTGCCACTGGAACAGATTTTACATGCTCTTAAATTCAATCAAGACATATTCTTTTATAGGTATAATCATTTAACGATGGTAAGATTCATTATATACATACATACATATATATGTATTATGTATGTATATACATATGTGTGTATGTACGTATGTATGTATGTATGTATATGAATAAATAAAACAATTCGACCAAGGGAGGAAGGGAATGGAAAAGAAGGTATAAGGGAGTAAAATGTGATCAAATTTTGTTATATGCATGTACAAATATTCTACAATGAAACTCAATATTTTGTATAAGTAATATGCATCAATAAAAAGAATTCTATAGGTGGGGTGCAGTGGAACATCTGTAATCCCAGCAGCTCAGGAGACTGAGACAGGAGAATCAGAAGTAAAAGGCAGCCTCAGCAACTTAGTGCGACCCTGAGAAATATAGGGAGTCTGTCTCAAAATAAAAAAATAAAAAAAGGGCAGGGGACGTAGCTCAGTGGTGAGCACCCCTGAGTTCAATAACTAGTACCAAAAAAGAAACAAAAAGAAGAATTTGTGTTATTCACAATCAAGATGAAGTGCATCTATATAAAGGAAACTGTAAGCATCACCATTTCCAGACGCAATCATCAGACATCTAGTTATATCTACCTGAAAGGGGTTGAATTAACCTAGCCTGACCTTCCCTGCTGTTCTCCCAAACCTACTTTGGGACTGGTGTGAGTAACCTTAAATCATTAAGGATGAATTCACTAGAGCAGCCAGGATGTAGGCCCTTGAAAGGGAGCTTCAAGGACATGACACACATTAAGAGGTCATGAATTTGTGATCTCCTGCCTCAGCCTCCTGAGTCACTGGGATTACAAGCATGTGCCACCATATCCAGCTTAGGAATATTATTGTTGTTGTTGTTGTTAACTGTTGATTGGGGATAAGATTTCAAGCTTTCTTATGAAAGTCCAGAAGCTAAGGAAGTACACTCTTTTCTTTCCTCTTCTCACGTGCAAAGGGCCATTGAAACATTCCATTCATCTCTTAGTTTACAAAACCTCAGCTGCTACATCCTGACGATCCTGGATCCCACCACTCATTCTAGCCAATACAATCCCCAGTTCCATAAAAGCACAAAACATTTTCTCTCAAAGTGAAATTCTTAATGGTGCTATGATGGAAAATAATAGTGTGCACCTCTTAAGTACAAAAGACAGAAGACAATCTTTGAGAGGCATAGAGACAGCACACTATCTGGCTCCCCTGAGGGGCAGATAGTTACAGGAAATCAAGGAATAGGCAGAAATAGAGATACTACTATTTTTAGATCCTGCCTGAAATGCTCTCCAGTGGAAAGACCTTCAGTCAAAAAGAACAAAGACTGAAGAAATTCTAGAATGTAAGATCATATGAATGTTAAGGTCATGCAGTTTAACTGTAGGAGAAAGTTATTATTGAGTAGACAACATAAAGGCCTACAATGGTGATTTGCTGGTCTACAAGTGAGCAGAACTACAAAGTTACCACAACGTTAAGAGCATTAAAGAGCTATATTTTCTATTAAAAAAAAAAAAGCACTCTTAACAAGGGAAACCAGTGGACAAACTTCAAATTTCTATGTAATTTTCTGAACAGATCAGAAAATAACAGGAAAGTTGGGCACACTAACTGACTCGCATTTACTCTCCACTGAGAAATTCTTAGATATATTTTGCTAAGTCAACAAAGCCAAAGAAAAGCAAGAGAAAGAAACACTATATAATTAAAACAGAGTTGGGGCAGCTCACTCCAATCCTGACAAATCTCACTAGATATCCTACAGTTTGAAAGTTCATGTTAATCCAGGAATGGTACTGATTCTTTCCCTCATTCCAAACAGAATTTGTAAACAGTTATGGAGACTTACAATACAACAGAAAAAAAATGTAAGGATAGATAATTTAGGCTACAGGAAAATATGCATAGAATAAAATGAAGCTTAAGAGAAAACTTATCTGGGGAATGTGTGCATTAGTAGAAAAATTCAAAACGTGAAATTATCACTAATTTATGAGGTAAAAAAGAAGCTTTGCCACTCACCAATTTTAACCTCTGTAAAGGTATTCTGCCTACATCTATTTGTGTCCTTTCAGGGACATTAGTGAATCGAACTTCTGGGACCGCAACAGCGCACATGACATGGGCCCACCTACAGGAAAGGAGACATTAAACATAAACAAAAGTTCCCTATGCTCACATACCTTCATATGCCAACCTTGTGATGGCAATCTCACAGACGGGAAACACACAGATGAGAAAAAAAGCCAAAAGCCTAAACCCATCACAAACAGATTCCACATGTTTAACCTCTGGATCCATTCAGCAGCACACAGCACAGCACTTGCCAGGAAGAAATAACTAGATGAAGCCACGGTCTCGGTCCGGTTAACAAGCATTTTTCTACTCTTGATATGCAAAATACGAAAATGGAGATTTCTGTTTCATTTGATGCTAAAATATGAGTGTATTTAATGTACTCAAGCTAACCAATATGTGGCAAAAGAACAGTTCAATTAATAAAAACGATTGATATATAACCTTTTCACCAAATACATGTCATGAAGCAAACTAATTCAACTAGCAAATTTTTTTTCTTTAATACTTGCTACTGAGTAAGTCTTTAAATTATTTCTCATGAAAATCCTACTATAACCTGGGGATGGAGCGGTGGCTCAGCAGTTGGAGTGCTTGCCTAGCATGTGCAAGGCACCACATACACAACTAAGTGTCAGAGAAACAAAAGCGGGGGAATAAAAAAGAAAATCCTGCTAAAACCAAAGGAACCGAAGTATTAGGAGAAACAAAACGCAGCTAATTCCCTGGTCTCCTTCTTAAAACCTAAGATCTCCTTTCACATTCTGAATTAGTTCAGAAAAATTACAAATTTCCTAATAATACTTTAGTATTTCATAAATGTTGTACCTCAAAATAAATATAAAGACTCATGAGTTTTGAAGGAACTATCAAATCTATCAACCTATTTTTAAACCAAAGTATATTCACTTCACTTAAATAACATCAGACTCCATCCTGTCTTTCAACACCACAGGAAGAGAAGACAAGTGCCAACCCCACCAGGGCATTCTTCCACACTTTAAATACAAGACAGCATGCTATGTTTCAGCCCAATGGCAGGAAGAGAATTCTTTATCATGTTTGTCTTTACATGAACCATCTACAACACCTCACAGTCTGCACAGCCTATATGACACCTAGGAACTAGCAAAGACTTTTAGAATAATGCCAATTGTATCAACTTGGGCTATGAAAGATGATCTGAAATTAAGCAAAACTACAGTTTCTTAGACTAAACTTCATCAAAGTGGGAACGATAAATGCCTTTTCTCTCCCTTCTAAGCAATCAAAAACATGTGCACACGCACATAGTAATGTTAACTACATCATTACATTATACTAGGAGCTTCAATTCCAATGCCCATGGGGCCAGACAGGATGTAAGCATATACACACATACTTGGAAAACAAGATGACCTGGGGACCACCTATTGCACTGAAATCAAGTTCTCATTCCAGTTGGTTATTACCTAGTCATGTTTTAAAGTTAACACAAAATAAAGGATTTTTACGTAAAGATCTCTCAATTTTCAACCTTTGAATAAAACTTACAAAATAGTGTATGCGTCAGATAAAATGTAACCTAGAGCTGGATCTTCCCTCAAAAACCAGCTTGCAACTTCTGCCTAGACCATTTCTAAACGCTTGGATTCCAAAGGACCACATAATATGCTTACCCCACTTTCAATATTAAAATCTGGTCATCAAAATAAAAATAAAATTCATCCAAAACAGCCATGAAAACCAAATTACATTTCTTTTATGTTCTTTGTGACTCCCTTGCAATACTCTTCATTTTCTCTAGCTGTCCATCCCCTTTAAATCGGAGTATCAATGTGTCTTTTCTAATTTAGTACACGTACATTCTTTTTAAAATGTTGGTATTTAAAGTAAATGGCTGGGGCTGGAGTGATGGCTCAGCAATTTCGGCACTTGCCTGGCAAGCACAAGGACCTGGGTTCAAACCCCAGCACCACGTACACAACTGAGTGTTGGAGCAACTAAGGCCATGTGAAAAACTGAATAAAGTTGTTTCTTTCTCTCTCTCACTGTCCCTCTCTCTTTAAAAAAAAAATAAATAAAAGTAAATGGCTTTGTTTTAATGCTAAAACTATGACTGACTTAATTTATTTGAAGACACCAGTTTCATTGTTTTCAGGCATACTCTCCTTTTATTAGACTAAAAAGATTCATCATACTAAACGCTGGGATTGTAACAGTACCTCGACAATATAGGCTACCTTCATTTTAAAACCTCTATTATTAAAAAAGGAGTTATTCTTTATGGTTTCAAACACATACAGCAGTGGCAATCCTTGCAAAGCCCTTGCCCCACAGAAGTGAAAGTGATGTCAGCAGCTCTGAGCACAGAACCACTAACCTCAGAACTGCACAGCAAAAGCTCTGAAACACTGTGTACAACAGGAGGTAAGGCAAACTATCATGCACAGGTTCTAGAAAGCAGAAACAAACAACGAAACTCAACACAAATAATGCACTACTTACTTATTATTCTTAGTTTGCTTAAGAGCACCCCCTCTCAAATTGCAGAGACAGCATTCCTAGGATGGAAAGAAAATACCACAGTTATCAGACACATACAGCAAGTCATTATCTTTCATCTACACAGTGCTGGAACCTCTAATTATTTTTTATAAAATCAAAACCATCAAGAATTACATGAAGGAAATTCAAGTTCAAGAAGGAAAAGGAGAGGGGGCAAGGAACAGGCCATAATTTTTTGAGTATATGTCTCCCAGGGAGAACCACCATGGTCCTGGCATCATTTTCCATTGCCACCTTGGGGGTTAAATTGCAAAACAGAACCTGGGAGCATTAAGATGTATTACCTGGAGACCTGGAGCACAGAATACACACACTACTGCACTACTTTTGCTCTAGGAATCTACCCATGTGCACAGGATAGGCAAAAATACGGAGCTGCAGCATGCTTCTTTATGATATAAGGATAACTCAGAAGCTACTTTTAAAAGCTGCCCTTTTCACTGAAATACTATTTGGGTCTTCTGTAGACTTGGAATTTTTTTATTAAATACCTAGAAAATTTTCTTATTTTTAACTTCAACCTAGTTCTCCCAATATTATATGTTAAAACCTTTTCTAAAAAATAGCTTATTTCTTTAAAAAAATTTCTTCCTCCAAACTACATTCATAAAAATTTTTTTCTTCTGTCTTCCAAGGTTATATGCATTAAGTAATTTTGACAGTTTTGCCTAATTTTACAGGAAATTCCTCTAACTAATCTACTGTCAATAAAGCAAAAGACAATAGTTTTAAAAACAACATATTAGAATATAGTATGTGAAGAATAAAAACATAAGATAAAAGACAAATGGAATATATGGGGTAGAAGTAATGAAAATATACCACTGTAAGATTCTTATAGAGTTCAGAAAATTGAATATTATTGGAAGGCAGACTACGATCATTAAAAAATTGAAATTATAATTTTCAACAGCTGCCTATTAAAGGTCAAATATTGCCAAATATTCAGTTTCCGTTAATATAAGCTCACAACGAAAACTCAAAAAATGTACTGGGAGTAGTGGCACATACCTACAATCCCAGCAGCTCAGAATCTGAGGCAGGAGGATCACAAGTTCAAAGCCAGCCTCAGCAACTTAGCAATGCCATAAGAAACTTAAAAGACCCTGTCTAAAAATGAAAAATGAAAAGGGCTGGGGATGTGGCTCAGTAGTTAAATGCCCCTGGGTTCAATCCCCAATACCAAAGGGGGAAAAACCCACAAGAAAATAAGATGCCATAGAAATTAGATTGTGACACAAGAAGTTAAATGTCAACGTTTTGCTGAAAATATAATTAAGAGAACATAAGTAGCAAATCATCTATTTTAAAAACATGCAAATAGAAATCTAAACAAAAAGCAATGAAATTTGAATTTTTTTTTCAATCTCTCCATCAGTTTATTAACTCTCCAACACCTATCGCAGTCCAGGTATTCTGTCTTATTGACTTTTGCATCTCTGCTAGAAAGAAGGTCTGTGAATACAGAGGCAGTCTCACTCCACACTGACCAGCACATTGCGGGGCTCGGTGTGGGCAACCAGCAGACTTTTCCAGGAGGGATGGATGAACGAATGAGAGAAGGGCACGAGGAGAAGGCATTCCATGCGGGAGGGCACCAAGAACAAATGAGAGGAGCACACACACATTACTGCATGTGCAGAAGAGAATAGAACAGATTGGGGAAGTAGAGGACCCAGGGGGACAGCAGAAGACAAGGGCAAGCGAGGCAAATACCGCTGGATATGAGCAGAAACGCAAGTCAGGATTTGAACTCTGCACCTGCAAATGCGCAAAAACCACGCTGGGACAAATTTGAATTTTCAAGGTTAAATAGCAGGCTATTCTTAATTGAAGGGAAAATTAGAAAACAGAAAGAGCTCAATAACTAACTAAAAATTAATGCCACCAAGTACTCAACACATGCTATTAGGAAGGGCTATATACAACTGAATAAAAAAAAATCTTAAGGAAAAACAGAACTACAAAGCTATTAAAAGAAAATACAGGCAAATTGTGGAGAGCAGGCTGTGCCCTCCTCCAAAGTTACTCCATGAGGTATAGAGCAATAGTTCTCACACTGTATCTAACCCTGAGTTACTCCATTTTGAGTTTAGGGACTGAGGTACTATGAATCTACACCTTATTTGTATAAGCAAATAATCCCTATCTGCATAGTATAACCAGAGGCACAAAATATATTAACACTGCTGATAAAAATGACCACCTGCGAACCTACAGAACTAATCAGAAGCACTTGGACATATGCATTATCAAACTCACACTGGAAAAACCAGACCCATGAGCTTATCAAACACAACAGACCCGGGATACAGCAACTTCCTCATCCAAGGCCCAAGAAAGCAGCAGCAGCCCGAGACTGGACAGGGGAGCATCTTGACCCTGTCACACGGTCACTTATCACGAGCCTTGCCCAAAAAGAGCACCACAGTGAGGAACCTCCAATTTTCTGTGTCATCAGGCTACAGAACAATGCAGTTTCTCCTGCCCTAGAGAACCACTGCAGGCTCAGATCTCGAGATGACACTCTGAAATTGCCATCCATCTGAGTGTTTACTTAGAATAAGTTTCTGCTCTTCAACACCTTTGCCCCTAAGCAAGTTCTTCAAGAGCTGGCTGATAATCATATGCCTTCCAACAGTGAACCTTTGCTTTCAGGACCTGCTTTCTGCAGTTGTTATCAGTTGAGTAGCCCAAGACCTGTGGTGCCTCAACCCTTTCTATCCTTTCTGTAACTATATATATACATAATAGTGTAGTGCATGATATGTGACTTGAGTGTTAACGATATTGATAGTTAAGACTGGAAAAAAGAATCTGTGACTGCCTGGCAATGACTATCAGGTGACACAAGTTTTTGGCGAACTGCAACAGTAGAAAGTGGTGTAGCCTCTAAAATTATTGCTATTTAATAAATTCTAATATTTGGAAAGACACAAACATGTTTGGTTGATGTTAGTGGCAAGCTCACACACAACATAAATATATTATTTTAACATCAATATCACATTTTTAAGAAATGTTGAAAATACGAAAGTTTAAAAACTCTAAAATATATAATGCAAATTAAAGAAGAAAATGTTAAGAAAAAAATTTTTTACATGTCAGAGATTGTTTTCCAGAGAATATATTTTAAAACTCACAGTTTTAAAAAGTAAAGGATTCAAAGAATCTTCACTGACAATAAGTACAGAAGAAGTTATTAAACCTCATGAATAAAAGGGGGAAGAAAAGAAATAATGAGACATAACTTTAGATTTTTTAAATCAAAACGTACTTCTTCGGGGGTATGTGGATTGTTATGATGGCTTTGAAGAGCAATTGGGCATCATCAATCAAAAACTTATGTGCACATAAACTAGGACTCGTAATTCACCTTTTTGTAATCTGCCTTAAACATTTACCCCTATGGATAAGGATGACCCACTATTGATTCATTTTTGCTTCTATCAATCTAAGGAGACAACAACTGGCTATGCGGAGAACTCGAACAGTAGTTTAAATTTTATTTGTAATGACTGAATTTTAATAATGAAAACAGATTAAAGCTTATAACTGAAAATAGTAATGAGAAAGATATGATAAATCCATAAACATAGAAGAACCAAGACTTACAATGTAATATTAAGGGAAAACACCAACGTATACTAATAAATTGACATTTTTAGTCAACTCAAAACAGCAAGCTATAACAGGAGGTCATGGATAGGAAAACATCTAAAAGGCCAAACGAGTAAACACTACCAGTAATTTTCCGTAAAAACAGGTTTGAACATTTGAGCATCATGGGAATGAAAGAACTTTGCTAATAATATTAAGTAACTTCATATTAATAAGAAAACACAAGAATAAATCATTTTACATTAATTATATGCAATTTAAAATTGAAAGGACTGGATGATACCCTATTTTTTACTTTTCTTTTTTTAACAGAGAGGGACAGTGAGAGAGTGAGCGTGCACAAACCAATTTTATTTACTTTTCCATGTGGCTTTCATTGCTCTGACATGGTGCTGGGGTTCACACCTGTGTCCTTGCGCATGCAAAGCAAGCACTGTAACCACTGAGCAACTGCTCCAGCCCCTACATTTCTTATTTCTAGGTGAAAATTTAAAATGGTAGACCCTTAATATCCTGTAAAGTCTTTCAGAAAACTGATAATTCTTTTCAATCTAACCTATGGAGACACCAAAACTGTTCAGCCTTGCAGAACAAAAAAAATAAATAACAATAAACAGTCTATGCTTGTAACCAACCTTGTTTTATCATATGTTTAATGAGCATGCCTTTGCCAGGAACAATAATAGTCAGAATAAAATGACTCACTATTATAAAGATTTAGATATTGCTGGTCAACCAATATTCCCTAAAACAAAACAAAAAACACAGAAAAATGCCTGTTACAACATGATTACCCTATAAGGCAGCTGTTATTTCTGTCTCCCAAGAACAACATTAAAAAAACAAAAAAAAAAAGCCATTTGGTTACATTTTTTTCCCTTCAGGGCAATTAATTTGAATGAAATATATAAAATCACATCAGATTCTGACATTGTACTTTTCCTGCTTAGGTCCCTTTCCCTTACCAAATATCACTGACAAATTTCCCTTTTAACAGTGCCAAATATTTTCAAAATTCAATTCCTAAAAAAAATTCACCACTGAGATGAACTACTCACTAGTATACCAATTTTCAACATGAAATGATTTCTTAATGGGTGAGTTATTAAACCATGAAAAAAGTGTTTATAATCAAAATGCTGACACAACATTAACAACAATGGTGAGAAGGGCATTGTTGTGATACGGTTACTGCAGTGGTTCATTATTTGTAGTAGAGGGGAAATCATGTTCCACTGGCTCTTCTATAAAACATCAGTTAAATAAATGTCAATACAAACATTCTCAAGCTACCTCATAAGCAGCTCTCATTTTAGCTGACATATCCCTAAGTGCCACTAAAGCCAATTTTCAGAGCTGCAGAAAAATTATGAGATTGAAGTTATCCCCCTACACACACTCTCCCTCATTTATCTGACATGTTCATAACAGAAATGCAAAACTGTAAAATAGGGCTGTCTGAGGTAGGAAAACAAAAGAGTAATTAATCACATTAAAGCAAAACTAGTGCTGATCAACAAAACATGTAAACCATTTCTACATATGTGACTCATTTATCAGGGCTGGACAAAAGACAAGATCTCACACAAGGACAGTGCTGGCATGAATTCTGCTTGATTAGGGAACTGAATGACAGGTTTCCTGCAGTACCCTTGAATGGAAATTCCACAACCTCCAATGAATTTCACACTAGCAAGTAAGCTCTCCAACATCGATGTTCTCATCTATTTATATTATAAGTAAAATCAGTCATTCATTCAACGATTTATCACCATGATGTCTATAATATATTATAGCTAGAGCTCTAATAGTGAAGGACACTGGTTCTGCCCTCAGGGAACTTACACTGGTGAAGGGGAAGAGAAGGGTAGGAAGAGGCAGACAGACAAAATGAGCAGATTATGTAGATGTCAGGGAGCAAATGTTATGCAAATAAACCATGGAGTTTTCTAAGGAAAGGGGAATTAGACCATATCCTACTCTTCTACAAAAGGTAGCCACAGATAAAGAATAATATCTAACAAACATTCAAATAAACCTTCCTACATGGAAAACCTTGACAGGTCACATCAACAGAGATGGGAAGCCACAATGAAGTTGTAGCAAGGGAAAAACCAGACTTAATATTTTAAATGAACCCCTGCTATAGGCAGCAGAGTGTAAGGTAACCTGAGTAGAAATGAGAAATAGTAGGATACTGCTATAATCCAGAAAAGTGATAATGAGTGGATCAGACCTGAGTAATCTCAAGAGCTGATAAGAACTGTCCAGGATTCTAGATTCATTCTGAATGCAAAGAACACAGGATTTACTCTGATAGATGTGAAGTATGAAAAAAGTGAAACCCTTCAATCTATCTCTAAAGCTTCTGGCCTTATTAGGTGGGAGGTAAAAATTCCCATTCACTAGAAATGAGAATAGCTACAGAAGAAGCAGATATGGGGTTCAGCTTTGGAAGAGTGAGTCAAAGGTAATTATTGGACTTGTAAGCAGTGGTGCTGCATAAGAGGTAGGCTATATGGGTCTTCAGTTCAGGTGGGCAAGCTGTGCTTTATACAAGACATCGATGAATAGATGCAATTCAGAATGAATAAAGTTATGAGGCAGGATGGGATCACAATGGGAATTCACCCAAGTCTGAATCCTGAAAACAGCAAGAGTACCTGTTTGGGAAGATGAAGAGAACTCAGTTAAGAAACATGAAAAGAAACAGTAGACAAAGCAGGAGGAAAAGCAGTATGCTGGAAACCAAGTGGAACACACTTCAAAGATGAGGCAATGACCAACTGACCCTGCCTGCGAAACACACACTAAGGCAATGTAGGGCACACCCCAAACTGGAATAAAGTAAAAGGGAATGGGAATTAGGGAGAATAAACACAAGTCTCTAAGAGTTTTACTATAAAAGCGTGCAGAGAACGAGGGTAGTAGCTGGCATAGAAGAAAGATCAATACAGGTCTTTTCATTTGAGTATGGAAGCAAAAGCTGGTGTGCATAACAATGAGAATCACCCGGAGAAAAGAATTATTTTTTTTTTTATTTTTTGAACAACCTTACACGATTTTAACAAAATAATATAAAATGTGTATAAAATGTGTAAATATTCTGGATATTGCAATTATCTCCAGGAGTGCCCCCCCCAATTACCCTCCCTTATCCCTCCCTTCCCTTTCCCTTTATAACTCTAAAAAAAGATATTAGATTATAAAGCATTACATCTTATCT